>CAUYLG010033008.1:0-29328 GCA_963573385.1 Cacajao melanocephalus
GAGGATGTGGAGAAATAGGAACACTTTTACACTGTTGGTGGGAGTGTAAATTAGTTTAACCATTGTGGAAGACAGTGTGGCGATTCCTCAAGGACCTAGAAATAGAAATTCCATTTGACCCAGCAATCCCATTACTGGGTATATATCGAAAGGATTATAAATCGTTCTACTATAAGGACATATGCACACGAATGTTCACTGCAGCACTGTGTACAATAGCAAAGACCTGGAACCAACCCAAATGCCCATTGATGATAGACTGGACAGGGAAAATGTGGCACATATACACCATGGAATACTAAACCATAATTCTCAGCAAACTGACGCAAGAACAGAAAATCAAACACCGCATGTTCTCACTCATAGGTGGGTGTTGAACAATGAGAACACATAGACACAGGGAAGGAAGCATCACACGCTGGGGTCTGTCAGGGGGAAATAGGGGAGGGACAGCCAGGGGTGGGGAGCTGGGGAGAGATAGCAGGGGGAGAAATGCCAGATATAGGTGATGGAGAGGAAGGCAGCAAATCACACTGCCATGCGTGTACCTATGCAAAAATCTTGCATGTTCTTCACGTGTACCCCAAAACCTAAAATGCTATTAAAAAAAAAAAGTGAGGAGCAAAGGATACTGAAGACATGTTTGCCTTTTGTTTTCTCAACTTTATAAGTTTTAAATTTCTAGCTAGCTTTATGATTGTATATTACCTCCACTACAAAAATATGCTGAATAATAAACATCTGTTCTGTTTGACAGAGCCAATAATATCTTTCCTCCCTCTAGACATACTCCTGAAATGTGAAATGAATAAATAATCTCCACTAAATTGATATATTTGCTATATGAATTGATATAAATTGATATGTATATATATCTCAGCTGTTTATAGCATTAAATAATATTGAATTTGCATTTCTATTAAAGATGCATAGGGATTTATGCTGTTTCTTAGTTTTTAATTAAAATATACAATTGATGGTGAAGATTTGCAGCAGCTCCAAGTATTGCCCATTAATTAACATTTGTTGTCAAAAGGGTATTTATTACCATGATTAATAAAGAAAATGGATTTAGAAAACTGTAAACTATAATGGCTTTCCATTCTTTTCTTTCCTTTTTGTCTTTGATATTCTTTAAGCAAGTGTCTAATATACCACAATGTCACCATGATTTAAAATGATTTGAAATTACAAAGAAAATCCAGGAACAGCTTCTTAATCCCTTCCAGACCTTATGCCTCATCTGTAAGCAGCCACCACTGGATAACTAGTAGTGTATAGGTAGCATGGTCTGACAAAAAAATTAGAATTAAAAAACGGATAGTTTCAAAATGATCAAATCTGGATGCTAACTTACATTATTTTAAATACTCAGTTTTTAAACTAATTGCATGTAATTATTTTGACAACGACTCAACTTAATGGATTTTGATTTTATTTTTTAAAACATGTAACTATCCCTGACCATCATTGAGACATACATTATTATTTCTTTGGACCTCAGCTTCCAGAATTAAACAGTGAAGAATTAAAAATAGTTGAATTTCAGATTCCCTTATGTTTCACCAGTTCTGTGATTTAAAAAAATACACTGGTTAAATAAAAGGCAAAATAAAAACAACAAAAAAGACAATGTTTATTAATCAATGCTTTTTTATTCTAATTAAACTGTTGGCCTTTTTTTTTTTTAATGCAATACCCATAGGTGACTGTTACAGCTAATGTCTATGTTTGTTTCACTTTTTAGTTAGCTATTACTGAGAGTAGTTGTTATCAAAGTTCTCCAGAGAACACTGGGGCCCCCAAGACCCTTTGAATAGTACATAAGGTCACAATTATTTTTATAATAATACCTATCCACTTTTTGCCTTGTTTGCTCTTATTATCTCCCAAGTGTACAGTGGAGCTTCCCAGAGGCTATGTGATACACGCTATTACAACAAATTAGATGCAGAACCAGAGATGAGCCCAAGCTGCATCTACTAAGTCAGAGATTTGTAAAGAAAGAACAATGCTACATTTGATACTAAACATTTTTTGTTTGAGAAATAAAGTTATATTTCATAAGAAGTATGCTATTTATAAAAACATAAATAATGTATAATCAGTTTAAGGTAAAAGCATTTTTAAATGTATTGATTTTAATTGTTAATATTTCATTATCAGTAGAAACAACCCACATAAACATGAAAGGGTCCTGAGATAAAAGTTTGAAGTCTTTTGACTTCAGATATTAGAATCAGGGTGTGTCATGTAACATCTTTGTACCTACGCATAATAATTTCAAAACAGTTACTCGTTTTCCAGTCTAAACGGATTGTCCCTGCCTTCCACATTCCAAACCTGTGTCATCTAGGCTTGCTAGCCTTTCTTGTACAAACATTAATTCACATGGGCTAGGTGTGAACTCCCTGGGCAAGAACCATGGAGTCTGACACTAATAGTTATTGAGTGAATAAAAAAGTTGATGGCATTCAAAGCACAGTGTGTAATACATCGGTTCCGAACTTTTTTTTTTTTTAAACATAATAACCCTAAAAGTAATAAATATATACATAAAACCCCATTATTGGTTAAAATCAACTGCGTTCTGTGCCACAATGCCCTACCAGACAGCTGGAGTGGCTGAAGAAAGGCACATGAGAATGCTGACTAATCTCACTTGAAATTTATGAGTATTAATTTGAATTGTGTCCTTAAGGAAACCTGGCAATTGTATTAAATTTCCTTGGATGACTATTAAATACCTTCTCCTGCCTCCTCAAACATGCAACATCTGTTCACCTATCCCTACTCTCAGCTGAAGGCCCACTTTCCTATTTCACCATAACTATTATCTACAAGTCCCTTCCCTTCTCTGCTCTGTACTATAGATGGACTGATTGTACCACACTAAGGCCAATGCCTCCACTAGAGCCCATCCCTATTGCTTACTCAAGGGCATCCTCCAGACATTCTTCCTCGATCAATTGTCTCCACCAAAAATTTCTCGTAGCATAAAAATCAGCTGAGATTCCTCCAGTATTCATTTTTATTTCCTTCTGGTCCCATCCCTATCCAGCTGTAACTCCCTAAGCCCCCTCTAAAACATAACTTCCTTCAAGGTTGTTAATACTTACCACTTCCAATTCATTTTCTCCTATTTTCTCTTAACCTCTCTTCAGGCAGGGTTTCCTCCCATTTTTTTTAAATCATTGTCACAATGACATCCACACTGCTAAATCTAATGGTTAATCTCAGCTCTCCTTTTACTTGACCTTTCAGATATATTTGACACAACTGATAACAATCAATCCAAGGATAAAGAAACTTGTTCTAACTCAAAACCGTTGACATATATAGGTTATATGGGCTTCCTTGATCTGTATACACTGGGCATTTAATTTACATTAGATACATGAATAATAATAAACAGTATCGCTAAAATATGTTGAAACAATTACTATCAACATTAACAATTATACTATATATTGATATCCTCAAAACCTCTTGATTCAAAAAGTAAATAGATTTATCTGTGGATATAATGTCCTGAGAGCATTATTTATTGATTGATTGCACCATATTCACTTTTTTAAAAACTCCAGAAGAAAACGGCTGAGTGGTCTCAGCATCAAGATTAATTGTGCCTCTCCTGAAAAATTACTTTGATTTTGTTATGTGGTCCCTGTAAATTGTGTACCTAACCAGGTTTACTTTTTTTTTTTAATTGTCTCTTTAGAATCAAATTAACAGCTCGCTCATTAACAAATAAGTAAGTTATTAGGTTAAACATACTGTTATCACTATAAGCTCCAATCTTTGTCTCATATTTTATTTATTCTTTCATTGCCATTATTAACTGCTATAATTTTGGTGTATTTTCTATATTATCACGAGCCAACTTTTATTCATTCCAGAATAAGGCAGGATATAATAAATAGTGAAGCCACTAAATAAATGCATATGCACATGCATATATACACACAAACGTAAACACAACAGACTAAAAGGGAAACTGTCTAAAGATTAAAGATGGCTCATCTGTGTTTCACTGTCAAAGAAAAATCTGAGAGAAGGTTGTGAAAACTGGTATCAGTAGGAAACAAGAATGGCATTTATTACTTATTCTAGGGTTAGTTCAGAAATAAGGAGGTTCTTTCTTTAAGAGATTTCTAAACATAAATATATTAGATTGCCTGCCAAAAGTTCTTAAAACCAAAGAACTGATATCCTATTATTCAAACAACTAAAATATAAGCAATTGTAAATGTACATGATCTTTCTGGTTATACTATTTCTGCTTTTCTACCAAGGATTGACTTTAAATCTATTAAGCACAAAAATTATAGCAACTGAATTGGACCAAACTGCAAGATAAAATTTTCGTGTGGACATGAATTATTTCACTTTGTTTCACATGGTTATCCAGTCTTTTTGTCTTTTTTTATAGGAAAAGATCCTCTGTGTCATCAGATGAGCCAGAGGGAGTTAGAAAAAGATTAGACATTCGAAAGACAAACAGGGATGAAACGCCTTTCCTATGCAAATTTATTATTTAGCGCCAGTTGTTTTGGTGACTAATTTTGTTCTGTTTTGTTAAATAATTATACTGTATAATTTCCAGTCTGCAAATGTGTTTTCTGAGGCTCTAGGGTAAATGAGGTACATTGGAGCGCATAGAGAAAGAGAGGAGGAGTGGCAGCTGCCTGCCATGGCTGATGGCAAGAACGCATCATTTATAACAGGAATTGGAAACAGAGTTAGTTTCTCTGTATTGAGTTACCCATTTTTCAAGCCAAATATTAGTAAGTGAAGGATTTTCAGCTTTCATCCCAAGATCCCAAGTTAGAGAACAATGACTCCTAAGCACAATGGGAAAGTACACAAAATACTTACCCTTCTTTTAAAATTTAATAATTTTAGTCCCCACTTTATGTTTCATAATGAAGTGAAACAGAAGCACTATGCATCTCTTAAAATGTGTACAAATTGTTATCAACTTTATCAAATATATTCCTAAAACATTTCATAAATCTTGGGTGAATTTTATCTCTAAAAATGTAAAGTTTGGGACTCACACATGTGTTTTCCAATCCTCATCATACATCTTCATCCTTTAAATGAAAGTTCCTTGGAAACAATGGACTGGAGTGGGTTTTATTTTTCCTCCCAGGAATTACAAAAAGAAAGATCATTATTAGCTTGTAGCCCACAATCATTTGATGGCAGGATAAAAAGTGAAACCATTTTTAAGAAGCAGCTGATAAAGGACTAGACTCATTAAAGTGAATTCAGAGGCTCATGGCTAAGTGGTAAAATATTTCAAAGGATCAAATCTAATAAACTAATAAGAAAGCTCAATGACTGCCATCTCTACTGTGCACCAATTTAATTCAATGTTGCACACATGGTAAACCTCTTAGCCCAACACTTGACAGATAATTACCTCATTAAAGGAAGAATATAAGTGTAGTGTAGAAATTTTCATGGACTCAGGTTTTCCTAAGGAAATAAAAGCTTTATAGAATCTGTTTTCCACTTGATAAAAGAACATTTAAACTTAAAAATGTCATCAGATTTTTTGGAGGGGAATGAAAAGGAACTCTTTTGTTTTTGGGTGAGTGTAATAAAAGCACATATATATGGAATTAGAAAAACATATGACTATTTATTTCTTTGGTTTCTCTTATTCCCTACTGTTTGTTTTATTCCTTCTGCTACTATAGTAGCAGCAGAGTTTCAAGCTTTGCTTTTCTTGTGGAGTAAAACATATATTATCATAAAATAGAATAAAAAGTTTCAGTTAACATTGAAGTAGATGAAAAGATCCTCCAGGTAAGGGAATCTCCACACATGTTGCACATTAGAATCACATGGGAACCTTTCAAAATTACAGATGCCTGCATCTCGTCCCCAAGATTCTGGTTTTATATGATGTGGGAGCCATGTTTAGGTATCAGTACTGTTAAAAAGATTTCCACATTACTGTAATATATAACCAGTGGTGAGAAATGACTGCTCTAAGTCAACATGTCATGTGCTGGAACACTTTTGAAAGTAAAAAGAGCCTCGCAAATAATTACAACTGGATTAAAGAGTAAATTGCCACTGTCATGGGCAAACTAGGACGTAGGGTCACCTACCTCATTTCCAATGCTGAATATGTCTACAGTGTTTCTGATAAGAGAGTTCAGTCTACACATTATTACCTACACAAAAGAAAATTCCTTCTTTCCCAAGACAACATCTTGTATTTTTTGACAGTTAGAATATACTCTCTATTAGTTCTGCCCATTATTTCCTGAGTTCATGTAAAAGGGATTAATTTCTCTTCCAGAGACAGACTCTTAAGATGTTTGAAGATGTGTTTTATGTTCCCTCCTTAGCATTTTCTCTTCTGAAACCAGATTTTTCACCTCCTGATTAAATACTCTTCAGTTTTTCAGGACTTGTCTCATGTTATAATTTTCAGTTTTCTTACCCTTATGGTTGCTCACATCTGAAGATTTTCAGGTTCGTTTATTCCATCTTATAAGGCGGAGCCAATGTAACGATCCTGTAATAATTATTATTTGATGTATAATAATATATACCAACATTTAAGTAAAGATTTGTTAGAAGAATAAAGGCTGTATTATTATCTGAGCTGCTCAAACCTGTTCTCCACCAAACAGCAGAGTTGTAGGCACCATAATAAATAGGCCTTATGGGGCCTACGAGGAAGAAGAAGTGTTTATAAGTTTGTAACTTGTTATCCTCAGGGATGCCTAAGGCAATTTTGATGCCAACCAGAACTCCTTGCTTATTGACTGATAGAATTTACTAGCAAAAGGATGAATGAGAGAACTGAGGAGTTGCTTTGTAATAATTTCTTACCTAGGACTGCTTTTAGCTACATATAGCTGGGCTGTATAGATTTTTAAAAATAAATTATTCTACAGTTTATGGCAGAATAATAGACAGTTATTTGATTAAACAGGGCTATGGACTTGGAAACCATAAAAAGTAAGAGATTCCAAAAATCAAAGACTTTCCTCTACCAACTTGCTTTCTATGCAGTTAGCATTATTCCTCCCCAAACTAAACTGCATCCAAGAAGTGGAAAAGAAGCTCAAAGAGCTATGTCTGCAAGAGTCAGGCCTCCCAGATATCTTGTTGCTCGTGGTTTATTTTCTTTGCTAATTATTAGTGGAACTCAGTGTGCTGTAATTTACTATACGTCTAACAGTTTTAATCTTTGGGACTTCAGTTTTGCTTCATTCCCTGGGTATTCTTTTTAGGCTCTTAGTGACCATTCTGACCAGTGTGCTGTCTTCATTGCCTTTGGTTCAAGTTTCTCTGGCTAACCTCTTTAGATTAACATTTTCTTTTAAATGAAAACTTGGCTTTTGATTCCAAATTTCCCTCTGGACATGGCTCTTTTTGAAAAAAAAAATAGCTTTATTGAGATACAATTTACATACCAAACAATTCACCCATTTAAAGTGTACAATTCAATGTCTTTTAGTATGTACAGAGTTGTGCAACCATCACCACAATCTAATTTTGGAACATTATGTTGTTCCATTATGTCACCCTAAAAAGAAATCCTGTACCCACTCCTCCACCTTCCACCCACCAACTCCACCCGCCACTCAACATAGCAACGATGAATCTACTTGGTTTTTTATAGTTTTAACTATTTTGGATTTCCATATAAATGGAAACACACATTTGTGACTAGTTGATTTCACTTAGCATTATGTTTCCAAGGTTCATTCCTGTTGTAGCCCATATCAGTACTTAATTCCCTTTTATTGCTTAATAACATTCCATAGAATAGACCTCCCACAATTTATTTATGCATTTGTGAGTGATGAATACTTGGCTTGTTTCTTCTTTTTGGCTCTTCATTTTGGTTATTATGAATGATACTGCCATACACATTCATGTATCAGTTTTTGTGTGGATATATGTTTACATTTCTCTTGGGTGTATACCTAGGAGTAGAATTGAGGGACCACATGGTAATTCCATGTTTAACATTTGAGAACTGCCCAGCTATGTTCTAAGCATGTGCACCATTTACATTTCCACCACCAGTTTATGAAGGTTACAATTTCTCATATACTTACCAACACTTTTTTATTTGTCGTTTACTACTATTGTTGTTGTATCTCAGGGTGATTTTCATTTACATTTCTCTAATGGCTAGTGAGGTTGAGCATTATTTCTGGTACTTACTGGCTCTTTATATAAGAGCCAATGTCTTGAGAAATATCTTTTCAGATCCTTTGTTCACCTTTAATTTTTTTTTATAATTGAGACGTAAGAGTTTTAAGAGTTTACTCATATTGTAGATACATGTAACTTATCAAACACATAATTTGCAAATATTTTGTTTTATTCTGTGGTTGTCTTTTCCCTTTCATGATAGTCTCCTTGGAAGTACAAACGTTTTCAATATTATTGCAGCTCAATGTTTCAATTTTTTATTTTGTTCTTACACTTTTGGGGTCATATCTCAGAAGGTTTTCTTAATCCAAGGTTACTAAGATTCACTCCTCTCTTTTCTTCAAAGAGTTTTACAGTTTTAGATCTTATATATAAGAATACAACTTACATGAAGTTAATTTTTGTATAGAATATAAGGAATGAATCCTCCTTCATTATTTTGCTTGTGGATATCCAGTTGTTTCAGCACCATTCTTTCCTGTGTTAAATTGTCCTGGAACTCTTGTTGACAATTTATTGATTTTAAATGTGAGAGTTTATTTCTGGACTCTGAATTATATACCACTGATGTATACGTGTATCTTTATGCTAATCCCACAATGTCTTGACTATTGTACTTTTCTAGTACGTTTTGAAACCAGGGAGTGTGAGTCCTCCAATTTTTTTCTTCTTTCTCAAGATTGTTTGGGCTATCCTGGTTGCTTCCATTTCCATATGAATTTAGGATTAGTTTGCCAATTTCTGCACAATGAAAGCCAGTTGGACAGCTAGAATTTTGATAGGGATTGTGATGAGTCTGGAATCTGTAGATCAATTTGGGGACTACTGCAAACTATTTTAAGACTTTTGATCCATAAATGTGGGATGTGCTCCTTTTACTTAGGTATTCTTTAATTTCTTTCATTGATGTTTTTTAGTTTTCAGTGCACAAGTTTTGTACTTTTTTGGTTAAATTTATTCCTAAGTATTTATTATTTTTGATGCTATTGTAAATGTTGATGTTGTTAATTTTATTTTCGAATTGTCCATTGCCAGTATAGAGATATGCCACTTATTATTGCACATTGATCTTATACCTTGCAATCTTGCTGAATTCACTTATTTTCTGTGTCCCTTTAGTTGATTCTATTGTTTGTTGTTTTATTCCATGCATATGGTAGATTATGTTAATTTATTTTCAGAGGCGAAACCAACCTTACATTCCTTAGACAAATTCCCCTTGATCATGGTACATAATTCTTTTTAAATATTGCTTTTATTTGCTAATATTTTGTTGTGGATTTGTTTTGCCTATATTCATAAGAGATATTGGCATGTAGGCTTCCTTTTTTATGATTTGTCTGTTTTTTGGTATCAGGGTAATTCTAGACTTATAGAGTAAGTGAAAATGTGCTCCCACATATTTTTTGGAAGAGCTGTTGAGTAATTGGTACTAATTATTCTTTATTTTTATTTTTTAATTGTACTTTAGATTCTGGGGTACATATGTAGATCATGCAAGATTGTTGCATAGGTACATTCATGGCAAGGTGGTTTGTTGCCATCATCCCCTCATCATCTATACCTGACGTTTCTCCCCACATTATCCCTCCCCCACCCTCCCTCCCACTATCCCTCCCATAGCCCCTCCAATGGACCCCAGCATGTGATGCTCCCCTCTTTGTGTCCAAGTGTTCTCATTGTTCAACACCCACCTATGAGTGAGAACATACAGTGTTTGGTTTTCTGTTCTTGTGTCAGTTTGCTGAGAATGATGGTTTCCAGGTTTATCCATGTCCTTACAAAGGACATAAACTCATCGTTTTTTATGGCTGCATAGTATTCCATGGTGTCTATGTGCCACATTTTCTTTGTCCAGTCTATCACTGATGGGCATTTGGGTTGAATTTACTAATTACTACTAATAATTGGCTAATAAATAATTATTAATTAATAATTAATAATTTACATGACTAGTAAATCTGGGCTGGGCTCTTCTCTTTGGGAAGATTTTTAATGACTAATTAAATATATTTGCTTGGTGAGTATGTATTTAAATTTTTTATTTCTTCTTGTGTAAGTTTCATTAGTTTGTGTCCTTCTAGGAGTTTTCCTATTTCATTTAAGTTAGTAAATTTGTTGGCATACATTTGTAGAATTCTCTTGTAATCTTTTATTATTTCTGTAAGGTTGGTAGTAATGTCTCCTTTTTAGTCTTGATTTTAGTGACATGAGACTTCTCTCTTTTTTTCTTGGTCAATTTAGCTAAAGATTTTTCCATTTTGTTGATCTTTTTGAACAGCCAACTTTTAGTTTGACTATTTTTTTTCTTTTTTGTTTCATTAATTTTCATTGTAATCTTTACTGTTTCTTTGCTGCTTTTCATGGGTTTAGTTTGTTCTTCTTTCATCAATGTCTTAGAAAACTGTGTGATGGATTTTTTTATGGTAGATATTTACAGCTAAAAATTGTCCCTCTATGACTGATTTAACTTCATAAGTATTGATATTTAAAAACCTTTTATTAATCTCAAATAATTTTCTAATTTAATTTGTGATTTTTGGAATTTGACCTATTGTTTATGTGAGAGTGTGTTGTTCAGTTTCCAAATATATGTGAATTTCCCAGATTTCTTTGATTATTGATTTCTATTTCAACTGTGGTTGGATACCACCTTTGTATTTTTACTATCCTTTTAAATTTGTTGAGGTTTATTTGTTGCTTTATGCCTTAGCATAAGGTCTGTAGTAGATAATTTTTTATCTACTCTTGAAAAGAATGTACATTGTGCTTTCTCAGGTAGTATCTGTAAAGGTAGTCTATATGTAGTGTTTATAGATGTAGTCTATAGATAGTCCTAGTTTTTTTTACTGTTTTTGAATTTTTGTATATTCCTGTTGATCTTATTCCTAGCTGATATATTCCTTAAAGAAGTGAGATCACTGAAATTTTCAACTGTTATTGTTGAATTGTCTATTTCTTCCTTCTATTCTGTTAACTTTTGCTTTGTGTATTTGGGGATTTTTTTTAGGTGTATATGTTTATAATTGTTAAATCTTCCTATTGGTTTGGCATTTTTATCATTTTAAGATGACCCTCTTCATCTCAAGTAACAGATTTTTGTTTTAAAGCTTTTTGTGTGTGATATATTGCCATTCAGCTTTCTCATTATTGCTGTTTATATGTATCTCCTTATCCATCCTTTTACTTTCAATCTATTTGGATGGAATTTTTTGTGGGATCCTTTTTGTTGATGTTGTTGCTGCTTTTTTTTTTTTTTTTTTTTCAACAGGCAGGTCCCTCTTCTGCAGGTCTGCTGCAGTTTGCTTGTTCACCTGGGTACTGAGTTGATTTTTGTATATGGTGTAAGGAAGAGGTCCAGTTTCAATTTTCTGCATATGGCTAACCAGTAATCCCAACACCGTTTATGGAATAGGGGGTCCTTCCTCCATTGTTTGTTTTTGTCAACTTGGTCGAAGATCAGATAGTTGCAGGTGTGTGGCTTTATTTCTGGGCTCTCTATTCTGTGGCATTGATCTATATGCCTGTTTTTGTACCAGTACGATGGTTAATGTAGTAACCAAAACAACATCGTACTGGTACAAAAACAGGCATATAGATCAATATAGTAAGATATCTATAGTAAGATATATATCTTACTATACTACAGGCTATAGTATAGCCCTGAAGTTGGGTAAGATGATGCCTCCAGGTTTGGTGTTTTTTGCTTAGGATTGCCTTGGCTATTCAGGCTCTTTTTAAATTCCATATGAATTTGAAAATACATTTTTTAAAAATTATATGAAGAATTTCAATGGTGGTTTGATAGGAATAGCATTAAGTCTATAAAGTGCTTTGGGCAATATGGCCATTTTAATGATGTTGATTCTTCCTTTCCATGAGCATGGAATGTTTTCTCATTTGATTGTGTCATCTCTGATTTCTTTGAGCAGTGTTTTGTAACAATTATTGTAGAGATCTTTCACATCCCTAGTTAGCTGTATTTCTAGGTATTTTATTCTTTTAGTGGCAATGGTGAATTGGAGTTCATTCCTGATTTGGTGCTCAGGTTGGCTGCTGCTGTTGGTTTATAAAAATGGTAGTTATTTTTGTGCATAGATTTTGTATCTTGAGACTTTGCTGTAGTTGTTTAACAGCTTAAGGATTTTTTTTGGCTGAGACTATGGCATTTTCTAGATACAGAATCATGTAGTCTGCAAACAGCAATAGTTTCACATCCAGTCTTCCTATTTGAATGCCATTTATTTCATTCAATCTTGCCTGATTTCTCTGGTCAGGATTACTAATACCATGTTCAATAGGAGTGTTGAGAGAGAACATACTTGTTTTGTGCCAGTTTTTGCCTTCAGCATGTTGTTAGGTGTGGGTTTGTCACAGATGGCTATATTATTTTGAGATATGTTTCTTTAATACCTAGTTTATTAGAGTTTTTAGCATAAAGGGATGTTAAATTTTATTGAAAACCTTTTTTTTTTCATCTATTGAGATAATCATGTAGTTTTGTCTTGAATTCTGTTTTTGTTATGAATCACATTTACTAATTTGTGTATGTTGAACCAACCTTGCCTCCCAGGGATAAAGCCCACTTGATCATGGTGGATTAGCTTTTTGATGTGCAGCTGGATTTGGTTTGCTAGTATTTCATTGAGGATTTTTGCATCAATGCTCATCAAAGATGTTGACCTAAAGTTTTCTTTTTTTGTTGTTTATCTGGAAGGTTTTAGTATTAGGATAATGAAAGCCTCATTGAATAAGTTGGGAGGGCATCCCTCCTCTTCAATTTTTTGAAATAGTTTCAGTAGAAATAGTACCAGCTCTTCTTTGTATATGTGCTAGAATCTAGCTGTGAATCCATCTGGTCATGGGCTTTTTTGGTTGGTAGGCTATTTCTGATTCAAGTTTGGAGCTTGTTATTGTCTGTTCAGGGATTGAATTTCTTCCTGGTTCAGTCTTGGGAAGGTGTATGTTTCTGGGAGTTTATCCATTTCTGTTGGATTTTCTAATTTGTTTGCATAGAAGTGTTTATAGTAGTCTCTGAGGTTATTTATGCTTTTCAAAGTCAGTGGTAACATTCTCTGTCATTTCTGTGTTATTTTTGGATCTTTTTCTTTATTAGTCTAGCTAGCTTTATATCTTATTAAAGATAGCTTTATATCTATCTTTTTTTTAAAACAACTCCTAGATTTGTTGATCTTTTGAATGGTTTTCGGAGTCTCAATCTCCTTCAGTTCAGCTCTGATTTTGGTTACTTCTTGTCTTCTGCTAGCTTTGGGATTAGTTTGCTCATGATTCTAGTACTTTTTGTTGTAATGTTAGGTTGCTAATTTGTGATCTTTGTAACTTTCTGATATGGGCATTTAGTGCTATAGATTTCCCTCTTAATTCTGCCTTAGGTGTGTGCCAGAGATTCTGGTATGGTTTATGTTGGTTCTCTTTAGTTTCAAAGAATTTCTTGATTTTTGCCTTAATTTCGTTATTTACCCCAAACTCATTCAGAGCAGGTTGTTTAATTTGCATGTAATTGCATGGTTTTGAGGGATTTTCTTAGTCTTGATTTCTATTTTTATTGTGCTGTTGTCTAAAAGAGTGGTTGGTATGATTTTGGTTCTTTTACATTTGCTGAAGAATGTTTTATGTCCAATTGTGTGTTCAATTTTATGTATAGCATGTGCCATGAAGTGATGAGAAGAATGTATATTCTGTTGCTTTTGAGTGAAGAGTTCTGTGGATTCTTTCAGGTCCATTTGGTCCAGTATTGGGTTCAGGTCCTGAATATCTTTATTAATTTTCTGCCTCAGTGATTTGTCTAATACTGTCAGTGGGGTTGTGTGGGAGCCTAAGTCTCTCTGATATTTTCTAAGAACTTGCTTTATGAATCTGGATGTTCCTGTGTTGAGTGCACATATATTTAGGATAGTCAGATCTTCTTGTTAAATTGCAGCCTTTACCATTGTGTAATGCTCTTCTTTGTCTTTTTTGATCTTTGTTGGTTTAAGGTCTGTTTTGTGTAAAATTAGGATTGCAACCACTGCTTTTTTTCTTTCTGTTTTCCAGCTGCTTCTTAGATTTTTCTCCATTCCTTTATTTTGACCCGATAGATATCACTGCAAGTCAGACAGGTCTCTTGAAGACAGCATACCATTGGAACTTGCTTCTTTACCCAGATTGCCACTCTGTGTATTTTAATTGGGGCAGTTAGCCCATTTAAATTCAAGGTTGGTATTGATATGGGTGGATTTGATCCTATCTATCATTATGTTGTTTTCTGGTTGTTATGCAGATATGTCTGTGTGTTGCTTTACAGTATCACTGGTCTGTCTACTTAAGTGAATTTTTGTAGTGGCTAGTAACAATATTTCTTTTCCAGATTTAGTGCTTCTTTCAGGAGCTCTTGTAAGGCAAGTCTGATGGTAATGAATTCCCTCAGCATTTGTTTGTCTAAAAAGAGTGTTATGTCTTCTTCATTTATGTTTAGTTTGGCTAGATTCAAAATTCTGTTTTGGAATTTCTTTAAGAATGTTGAATATAGGACCCCAATATCTTCTCACTTGTAGGGTTTCTGCTGAGAGGTCCACTGTTAGTCTGATGTGCTTCTGTTTATAGGTGACCTGACCTTTCTCTTTAGTTGCCTTTAACATTTTTTTCTTTCCTTTTGACTTTGGGGAATCTGATGATTATATGCCTTGGGGCTGATCTTCTTGTGAAGTATTTTGCAGAGGTTTTCCACATTTCCTGTTTAAATCTGGCCTCTCTAACTAGGTTGAGGAAATTCTCATAGATGATAACCTGAAATATACTGTCCAAATTGCTTCTATTCTCCTCATCTCTTTCAGAAACACCAGTGATTCATAGATTTGGTCTCTTTTTATAATCCCACATTACTCAGAAATTTTGTTCATTTATTTTCATTCCTTTTTCTTTATTCTTGTCTGACTCTTATTTCAGAAAGCAAGTCTTCATGTTAGGATATTCTTTCCTCAGCTTGGTCTACTCTGCTATTAATGCTTGTGATTGCATTATTAAATTCTTGTGTGTTTTTCAGCTCTATCAGGTTGGTTATGTTCTTTCCTATACTGGCTATTTTGTCTGTCAGCTCCTGTATCATTTTATTGTCACTCTTGGCTTTCTTGGATTGGGTCTCAATGTTCTGAATCTCTATGATCTTCATACCTATCCATATTCTGAATTCTATTTTTGTCATTTCAGCATCTCAGTATAGTTCAGAACTCTTGCTGGATAACTAGTGCAATTCTTTGAAAGAAAGAAGACACTGGCTTTTTGAGGTGTCAGATTTCTTGTGCTGGTTCTTTCTCATCTTTGTGGGTTAATGTTTCTTCAATCTTTCAAGTTGCTGTCTTTTGAATTTTTTAAAAATTTAATTCCATGTGATGACCTTGGGGATTTTCTTATGGTATAATGTGGGTTCAATCAAATGGCTTCATTTCTGGCAATCTTAGGGGCCCAAGACTCAGTTCAGGACTCCTGGACTAAATGCTCTAACTTTGGGGACTGGTATTTGTCCCTGGCTTTGTTCTCTGGATCCTTGAGGCTAGGAACTTGCTGTGCTGAAGAGCCCAGGGTGTTCTTGGACTGCTGTTCACAACACTCTGATAGGTAGAGCCAGCCAAAGCTAGAGTAGTGGCTGCAGGATCCATCCTTGTTTGCATGTGCCTGCAGCAGCGGTGGTGGCACCATGTTGGGGTGCTTGCTTGTTGACTACAGCAGAGTGCTATCAGGTGCCAGGATGCTGGCCTCCTTGTGGGAGTTGCAGCACCAATGGTGGGAGCACAGCTTGGGGGTGCAGGGAGTCCCCTCTGGCAACCATGTATGTGTTCATGCTGGTAGTGTTGTTAGCATGTGGGCAGGGTGTTCATGGGCACAGGACTGTTTACATCCTCTGTGTGTGTTCACACAGGTGGTTGTGGCTGCTCAGGGTGGTAGTGGGTCTGTTTTTCTCTACCTAGTTTTGTGCCTGTGGCAATGTAGCATAGGGGCAGGGTACTGCCGGGGTGGGGCTAGCAAGCTCCATGCTCACCAACACTCCAACAGCAATAGTGATGTGGTAGGGGGAAGGGTGGCAGTGTGTACTCATGCTGGCAGCAGTGACATGGCAGGGTACACATGCACAGGCACTCGGGTGGGGAAAGGAAAGCAAAGTTTACCCACAGAAATGCACTAGCAAAGTGATGTGGGGCTGACCATGGGCAAGTGTGTGCATGCAAAGTGGCACAGGGAGGTTACAGTAGGGTAAGGTGTAGGTGAGCTAGTGCATATCCATGAGGGCTGCTCTGCTGGGGCCCATTGTAGTCAGGTTGGGTTCACCAGCACAGGAGCTATAATGTAGGCACCTAGGAGGTACTCCCTCTGGGCACCGAAGGCTGCCCTGCAAGCAGATGCAGCCAGGCTGGAGCCCCAGGAGAGGTCAGGAGACCAAAGGACGTTCAGGTCAGAACAGCTCCATCTCATGGGCAAGACCAACCTGAAGAGTTCAGGTCTGACAGTTTCCCTAAGGCTAAAGTCTCCCATAGGAGCAAGTTGAGCCTGGGGGATGAGTATCTCTGGCTGTGCTCTACTACAGATGCTCCAGCACCATACCCTCTGGGCTCCACACTGGCTGGAGTTTTGCCCCTACCACTTCTCTAAGCAGCTCTCCCTGCCAACTCAAGTGTCCCTGGTGGTCATGGCATATCCTCCTGCCAGGATTCCATAAGCTCATGGTGAGAGCAGATTGCTCCTTACCTGTTCAACTCACCTCTTTCCCAGGAGTTGTTGGGGGCCAGTAATAAGTTCCATTATGTGGTAGCCCTGGGCAGGGCTCCAGTTTCCCCTTCCTTCAGCCCAGCATGCATGTTCTCCCTCTGTCCACTCCACTCTCAGTGCCTTCCCTCTGAAGATCCACTAGAAGTATTCCAGTCTTCTCAATGTCCTGGTTCTTCAGTGGCAGGTGTTCCTCCTGGCTAGGTCTAATTGATCATCTTGCTGACAGTCTTGAGAAGCTTATATATATATCTTAACTTATCAGATTCTGTTTCAGATTTCTATTAACCTATGTTAAATGGGACATAGAACTTATTCTTACGTATAGCTCTATTCTTCTGCTTCTTTGTACCAAATTAGTGTTATGTAGATTATATGTTACAAACCTAATAATATATTGTTATAATTATTACTTTATACAACTTTATGTCTTTTAAAGAAGCTGAGAAAAGACAGAAGAGCAATTATATATGTATACCTGGTTATATTAACCTTCTTATTTATCAATTTTCATTCTCATTTGTTCCAGTGAATTCCAGGTACTATTGGTATCATTTAATTATTCCAATACTGTTTTGCTCTAATTCACCTAATTTCTGATATTTTCTAATATATAACATTTCTACATGTTACAGACCCAATAATACAATTATATACATATTATTCATATGATTGCTTTTAAATAAGTTAACAGAAGAAATTTGCAAATTTACTTTTTAAAAATAATTACATAAATAAGTACCTTTACTGGCATTCTATATTATCATGTAGCTTTGAACTACTGTCTGAGTTCACTTTCATTCAGAACTTTAATGTTTGTTGCAAGGCAGATCTGCTTACAACAAATTCTCTCCATTTTTATTTACTTGAAGATGTTTTTATTTCACCTTCATTTTTTAAAGTTAGTTTTATTGGATATAGGATTATTTCTTGACGGGTTTTTTTTTCTTTCAATTTATTACTTTACTTTTAATTTGACTTTCCACTGCTTCTGTCCTCCATTGTTTCTAATAAGAAGTCAGCTGTTAGATTTATTACAGTTTACTTGAAGTGATGGGTTGTTTTCTCTTGCTGTTCTTAGAATTTTCTCTTTGCTATTGTCTTTCAACATTTTGGGCATGATTTTCTGGGTGTGACTATTTTTTGCATTTATCCTGCTTGAAGTTTCCTGATCCTTGGATGTACAGATTCATATATATATGTATATCCAAATGTAGAAAGTTACCAGCCATTATATCTCCATTATGTCTTTGAATATTTTTGTACCCTTTTCTTACTCCCTTTTCCTTCCTATAGTCCTACTACATCTATGTTGTTGCAGTAAACATTGTCTGACATTTCTTTGAAACTCTGTTCATTTCTATTCATTTTGTTTTTTTCATATTCTTCATATTTCATATTCTCTAATAATCTTCAACATCACAGATTCTTTTGCCAGATCAAACATACCACTGAGCCCCTCTATTAAATTCTTAACTTTGTTTATTGTGGTTTTCAACTTCAGAATTTTCACTTAGTTTTTTAAAAAATAATTTCTTTTTCTTTATTGACATTCTTTATGTAATGAAACATTGTTATCATACCTTCTTTTTCTTCTTAAGGTATGGTTTCCTTTAGTTCCTTGAACATATTTATAATAGTTGTTTTGAAATTTGTCTGCTGAGTCTAACATGTAGATCCTCTCAAAGGCAGGTTCTGTTGCCTTTTTAAAATTTCTCTACAATTCAATTTTTACTTCTATGCACATCTCATAATTTTTTGTTGAAAACTGGTCATTTTATATAATATTGGACTCTCAATATCTATTTTTTCTTTATTGGGAGTATGGGTTGTAGTTATTTTGTTTGCTTGTTTATGTGTTTAGTTACTTAGTTGGAGTACTTTAGTGAGTCTCGTTTCCCCCACAGCATGCATTCCCTGATGTCAGTTCAGGGGGGAATCTTGCGAGTACACATATACATCTTAGGATGAAAGTTCTTTTAGAAAGGCATTTTTTTTTTTTTTACTATCTCTTTCTCTGATACTTCTAGTAAGCTACAGATTTCTTTCAGTGTCACACTGAGTGGTTAGCCTCCACTAATTGCTGGCTGATCATGTCATTATTTTCTCTGATTCCCTGGACATAAGTTGCTCCATAGTTTGATCCAATTAAATTTGGGCCCCTTTGCCAGGTTAATCTTTGAAGGCCAACTCAACAACTATCTCTTTCCCTGGTTCTTCCTATTCATCTTCTGGTTAATGATAGTTTAGCTCTCATGATCCTACCAGACTCTTCTTAATTGCTTACAGCTGGCATTAACCATGTCTTTCTGTATTCCGATATTTTCATCTTGGGGCTTCGCTGACCCTATAGGTAATGCCCATACCAGAGTTAATCAATTACTAGAGACAGTAAACAACTCATGTGGGAGCACACTTTTCTAATGCAAACCAACTAATTCACAGCCCATACCCCTAACCACCTGTCTTAGCTCTCACACTGACTCTACTATTTACTTGTCTTAATCACCTCAGAGCCAAGTATCAAAAGTCTAGGGACATTTTTTATATCCCAGAGCTCACTAAAATTATTTAAACCAGCCAATCTTAAGCCTGTTTACCATCCTTTACTCTTCTTCTCCATCGAAAACACAATAAAGGTTCTTAGTCACACTTCCCCCTGCCTCTTCAGGTCCTGAACAACTCCAGTATTTCCCTGTGTGGCCCCCTTGTTTGGTGTACCATGCCTCCTATTTCCAGGAATCTGTACATGTAATAAACTTATTATTTTATGACAGTCATTTTTGGTGTCTTCCCCTCTTACCATACCTGATTAAAACAAATCCAGGGTACTCTTAAAATACCACCAAATTACCTATTTTTTCAATAGTGCCTAGAATATCAAACTGTTCCAAATAAAGTCAGTTCCATTCAAATGAGCTATGGAACTCCCTGCTCTTTACAGAATGCCTCTCCACGTGGGAAATATCTCCATAGTCCTGCTCTATAGGACAATTTCCAAAGTCTTTAAGTGCTTGGGTAATTTTTCTTTTATCATTTTTATCAGTTATGGTTGTTTCATTGGGGAAAGATTCAGAGGTTTTCATGCACCATTCTGGCAGTTATTGCTCAGGCATAATCTTTGAGTTTCCTTAGCTTCAGGCTTTGATCTTATGTGTTACACCATTCTTGCATTTCTATAAAGAAATGACTGATACTGAATAATTTATAGAAAAAGATTTAATTGGCTTATGCTTTTGCAGGCTGTACAAGCATGGCACTGGCATCTGCTCGGCTTCTGAGGAGGCCTCAGGGAGCTTTTACTCATGGTGGAAGGCAAAAGGGTAACAGGTAAGTCACATGGCAAAAGCTGGAATAAGAGAGATGAGGAACCACATACATTTAAACAATCAGATCTCATGAAAACTTACTCAGTATTGTGAGTATAGCACCAAGAGGATGATGCTAAACCAATCATGAGAAATCTGCCCCCATGATCCAATCACCTCCTACCAGGCCCTGCCTCCAACATTGGAGATTACATTTCAACATGACATTTGGGCTGGGACAAATATTCATACTCTTTCACCTTACAATCTAGCTTATACCTGCTTCTGGTTCTTAGAAATCTGTCTAGGTCTAGAAGTCTGTTGTCTACTTGTCCGGAAGAATAGTTTGACACATGGTCATCCTAAGTCAGCTTGGATTGCTATAACAAAATAAGACATATAGGGTGACTTAAACAGGAGACTTTTACTTCTCACAGTTTTGGGAGCTGGGAAGTCCCAGATTGAGGTGCCAATATATTCAGTTCTTAATGATAGCCCTCTTCTTAGCTTATATATGGCCACCTTCTCACTGTGTCTTCACTTGTGGGGCAGAGGGAGAGAGAGCTCTGGTGTCTCTTCGTCATCTTATAAGGACACTAGTCCTATAAGGCTCCAACCTCATGACCTCATCTAAACATAATTATCTCTCAAAGGCCCCACCTCCAAATAAAATCACGTTGGAGGTTGGGACTGCAACATGTAAATCAAGGGGGGATGGGTACAAACTAGCAGTCCATAGCATCTTTAATCAGAAAGATTTACATTCAAGATCCATTATAACTGTATAACTAAATATAATATTTGGCTCTTTCTTTTGAGGTCTTCACAATCAGTGAGATTTGAGAATACTTCAAACTTATTTTGATATATACATTTCCAATGTTCACTATGAATTTAAGACTGCATTTGAAAATTGCTTTCCTGATATTTTTAAAATAAATTTTATTAGTCCTGGCATATGCTCACCTATATAAAAGGCTGGGAGCATCACCACAGATTTATGAGATTAAATGCTGGATTCAGAAAAATAAAGACAAGGAAACTATCTGGTCCTATATTATTGCATATTGACTTGTAATGTGCCTAAGAAACTTGATATTATAGAACAATATTGTCAAATTATAGCATAAGCCATATAAAATAGTATTATATTTGCAGAATGTTAAGTAAATAAGTAGAATGCATCAAGTAAAATATGTGATGAGGATAAGGGCAGTAGAGACAGAAATTAATTATGAAAAGAAAGAAGAAAACAAGTGCCTTAAGTATAATTTTAGTCTTAGTCTACCAAATCCTATTTCAGCTCTTAAAAATTATTATTTAAAAACCCCAACAGTCCACAAAATTGAATGAGAATAAGAAAACCCAAACATGCCCATGCCTTTTTCTCACCATTTCTTAAATTCATCATTGCTAAATATAACCAGTGAGCAGATACTGTTCCTACTAGCCTGAAAAAGCCAATGCAGATTCCAAGAACCAACTTCACACTCACCAATAAGGATCCATTTGAATAGGATCTGATCATTGATTGGCTGAGCTCCAACTATATGTCTATCAATCATTGTACAGGGCAGTGTGGAAGATATGGTAAAAGCGTGATGCAATGCCTCTAGTCTTAAAAATTTTATGTTCTATTTGAGAAGATAACTTTAATAAAAATTATTTAATCATATAGAATATAACACAAATATGTTATACATTTAGTAATGAAGATCATTGTATGCTGAGGTAGCTAAGAAATCAAATCTTAAATTACCCTGTAAATCAGAAGATGTTTTAAATCTGGCTTCCACTACTTCCCAGTGGTATGATTTTAGGGAAATCACTTCATTTCTCTGACTCTTGGTCTCTCCTCATCTGAAAAGGTAAATGGTAATATGACAGAGGTTTCTTTGGAAGATAAAAGATGAGGCACTAGAAATGTAATGTGTGACATAAATAAGCCATGTGATTAGCGTTAGTTGAATTAGAAGATGAGAAGGATCTGGACAGGCTAAAATAAAGCTGGTGGATATTTCTAGGAGAAGCAAAACATAAATGTAAAATGTCAAACTTTAACTAGGATATAAATAAATAACTTGTTTTCTCTTTTGTTTTAGATTAAGGTATATTGAAAATTTTGGTAGTCTTGTTAATTTGAATCACCAGCACATTAATTTCTCAGTTGTATCAGAAGTATTTTCTCTGGAAATATTTGCTAAATCTGTTCCAGTTCCGAATATTTTTTGGCAGGAAGGGTGGAGACTATTTAGACCATTGTATCTTTTCAGATCTTAGCACCCTGTAAAATATTACATACTCAAAATGGAATTCAAAGTATGTAATTATGTATCAGCTCATAAGTAGTTTTCTGAATTGATTGTCACCTTTTCCTAATTTTGGATTGTGTTTTCTATTTCCAAATGAAATGTTGGCATGCCTACTATTTTTTTCTTCTTCAAATCTGGATGCCCAACTGTCGAACTTCTAAAATTTTACTTCCTACAGCAGAATGAACATGTTTTTAAATACACTTTAAAATTTTTGCTCTAAGTTATTTTGCCAAAGCAAGGGAGTCTTTATGACAGAAAAGAGTTGCTTGCAACAAACAAAGAAGGAAGAATGAATTTTTCCAAACACAGGCATTTTATAAATTACCTAATACATGGAAGGGTTTGCTGAAGCTGTCTTTTCAAGAGCTTATACAATCTCTTTGGCTTTTTAAAAAAATTATTTCTTATTTTAAATTTTGCTGCTGTCATCTGTGTTTAGAGTCACATTATTTAAATGCAGCTACAAATAAGCATCTTTTGCTAAAGATTCAAATCTGTAGCATTTTTAGCTCAGAAACAGTTCCAATAGTGGCGTGTAATTGAAAGACTGAATTCTGGTACTATTTAGACTTAGTTTAAAATATGGGTCTTTCATTCATTAACTACATGGCTTTGAAGAAGTCACTTCCCATCCCAGAGTTTGTTTCCCAATCTGTAAATTGGAGATAACAAATAATGATCACATAGAGTCTATAAAGGTCATTTTTGATAGTAAATGTAAAGTTAAATGGAACAAGATAGCAGAATAGGACTTTCCAGCAATTGTCTCCACACACAGAGAAATATCAATTTAAACAATTGTCCACAGATGAAAATACCTTCACAAGAGCTAAGAAAAAACAGGCATTGAATAGGGTAGAAAGGATAATTGTACATTACCCACATCACCTTTTCCTCAGTCCCAGGCAGTACAGCGTGGAGAGAGATACCATCTGCTTGGGGGAAAGAAAGGGAAGTGAGCACAGGATTGTGCCTTGGACCCACATTGGGCCCACCAGAGTAAAATCCAGCACTAGGCAAACTCCTCCAGGCCTTGTATACTAGGCCAGTATCACAGACTGAGCCCCTAGACCTACCCGGGCACAAGCTGGAATCATACAGCCCCAGGCTTTAAGCTTGTATGGTGAACTCAATCTCCGGCCTGCACCAACACCAGACCAATGTCAGCAGCTTTGGACTCTGGACAGCTCTCAGTGGCCTTCGGCTATAGGCACCTCAGTATTATACAAACCACAGCTGCCTTAGGCTTATCATCTGGTTTAGCACACATGTGTCATAGCAGGCCACAGGTTTCTGTCAATACTAGGACAGCTACATCTGCCCCAGGCTTCTAGCATATACTAGTACTATGCCTGCTGCAGGGCTTTCCAAGACAAAGCCAGTCCATGAAAACTGGAATAACCCAGTTCTGTACCCACTTCTTCAAATGACCAGACCTCAGTGTACAATAACAAGGATCAAGAACAATCAGGGAAACAAGACATCACCAAGTATACAAAGTAAGGTGCCAGTGACTGACCCTAAATAAATGGATATGTATAAAATGACTAACCAGTAATTCAAAATAACTATTTTAATGAAGTTCAGCAAAGTTTAATAAAATAAACAATTTAATGAAATGAAAAAGACAATAAGTGGCCAGAATGAGAAATTTAATAAAGATACTAAAATAATTTAAAAAATCAAACAGTAAATGTCAAGTGGAAACTAAAAGGAGCTCTTTAATAATATCTATTATTATTTTTATTAGAGAAAAAACTGATCATCAGAGCATATTAAAAAGTTGTGGCAGGGGGATATGGAGAAAATGTGGTCAATTTTAGCTTATAGACCCTGAATTATGTAGGTGGTATCACAAAATAATATATAATAGAGAACACAGTGTATAGGACAGGCAACAGGTATATAGGATAAACTGTTCATAATATAAAATCATCAGTGCTTTACTGAAAATCAGTTATTACCTCGTTTTCTCTAGGAAGATTTCATAGAGGCAAATGTTAACAGAAGGGATTCTTTTGCCAATGGTCAATGGGAAATCAAATCATTTTTGACATCAAAAATACAAGCCCAGCTTTAAAAGTCTAAATATTCCTCAGTAAATGTATACTGGAGAAATCCCTTAGGACATTTATTTTCTCTCTCCCTGCTCTCTTAAGAGCTTTAAAAAGGCAATTTATATGGCATTCAAAATGGTCGACGTGGTAGACTGAATAATGGCCCTACAAAAGATGGCTTTTAATCAATCACCAGAATTTGTAAATGGTACATTACATGGCAAATAAAAAGACTAAGCAGGTGCAATTAAATTCAGGATCTCAAAATGAGAAGATTATCCTGGATTATCCAGGTGGGGTCTAATGCAATCACAGGAATCCTTATAAGGAGAGGCAGAGGGAGAGAGACAACACAGAATAGAAATGGGTGAAAGAAGCAGAGGGAAGTAGAGTCAAAAGAGAAGATGTTTTGTAACTGTTTCTGAAGGTGGAGGAAGGGGCCACGGGGTAAAGAATACAAGAAATGCAGTTCTAAACACTGGAAAAAATCAGGACATAAATTCTCACCTTAATCCTCTTGAGAGAGAATGAACCTGTTGATGCCTTCATTTCAGCTCCATGATCCTTACTTCAAATATCTGTCCTCTAAATCTGTGAAAAAAAAATGTTTGTTGTTCTAAACTACCAATGTTTTCCAGCCATAGGAAATTAACACAGTGGATAAAACATACGTGTCTATATCTTTTTCTCCTAAATCCCCATTAAACCTGAGATTTTTGGTTTTTCAACTATAACAACTAAAATAGGATGGAGAACATGGACAAAAAATGTCAACAGATTTCTGGTAGATGATAAAGGGACAAATAAATGCAGAGGAGGCTGAATTGTGAAAAGGCATGAGTGCCAAGAAGAACATAAGAGAAACTCGAGAATCTGAGAGGGAAAAGGTGGTGATGGATGGAAAGAAGACGTGATACACAGGACTAACGAGATGAATATTTACCAAAGATTTCTACATTGTTCACTAAGGCTCCTCAAGCCCCTTTGCTTCTACATTCAGGATGATCTCCAGCCAGACATTTACATCCAGTTTCCAAAAAAGCACAGTTCTGTTTAAAACTAAAATTGAATAAACTGTCTAGAGAGAACCAGGCAAATTTATTTGGATGCTGGTATCTGGAAGAAAGTCTTGCATTTTGGCATGTTGGGGAACTCCTCTGGCATAACAACCTCCTGCCCTTTGAAGCTGAAACAAATCCTGCTGTTGGCACAGAGGATAGAGTTAGCCATCTATCTTATTTCTTCACATTTAAGTTTGAATAGACAACAACACATTAGAGTCTTTTGAGGAAAGCCTGCATGAGAAAAATCTAAACTAGAGAAACTGATCCAAGAAAAAAGTATTTATCAGGAAAGGTTAAAAAAGAAGTTGCATTACAATTCTAATTAGATCCACTTTGATTTTGAAGATGTTTCATACCTCAAGTAAAAAAGAATGTCACAAATAAGGAACAGAAGACAGAATTTACGATTATAAAAAAGAAATTTAGAATTGGAATATAAAAATTAATAAAAGCTTCCAGAAGCTATTATAAAATAACAAAGACAGAAATATAAGAAGGGAGAAAATAAAATGTATAAAACAGAAGTTCTAACATCAAATTAATAGATTTTTTAAAAAAGAAATGGTAGAAAGGAGATTAGGAAAGTGAAGAAAATCTTCTGGAATTAAATAAAGCCACCAATTTAGAGGCTGATCAAGTACTGACAAATTAAATGTACTTAGATATATAATTGTGAAATTTTCTTACATTAAGTATTCTTAAGATTTCTGGAGAGAAACATACTTTATAAAATGTTTTTAAAAAGACATACAATCAAATTGGTATCAGATTTCCCATAAGCAGCATGCAATGCTTGAAGACAACAATGCTCTGAGGGAAATGATTTTTAACCTAGAAAACTATACTTAGCAAAACAACCAATCTACTGGGAGAAAGACAACTTGCATACATTTTCAGCATACAAGGATTTAGAAAATTTACCTCCCACACCGACTTTCCTAGGAAGCTACTTGAGGGTGTATCCTAAAAAATAAGACAGAATATAAGAAAGAGGAAGTCATGAGATTCAGGAAACAGTGGCTGAACGCCCAGGAGAAGAGTGAATGGAAGTGCCAGGAATGGAACCGCATAGCAGATCTAGAAAGCAACCAGTCAATATTGGATAGAGCAGAAAGATGCAAAACTCTGCAAGGAAAACTTCTAGGAAATAAAGAGAACACCATAAAATAATAGTTACTGTGAGAGAGAGACTAGAAATACCAAGAACTGGATAAAAATTTTAAAAATGCAAGAAAAAAAATCAAGGCTAGTCGAATTTCAGGAAACAAGAGTCAACGAGAGTCAAATAGAACAGCATGGGCTACAGGCAATTGAGAGAATAAATATGAATTGGAAAAATATTGTGATTAAGTTTCTATTACCAGTAATAGTAAAAATAATATAACCAGAAATTATAGAAAACCAAATAAAATTCAAGAAATACACTGTCAAAATATGAAGTAAATAAATGTTATACCATGGTTTTAAGCATAGGTTGGGTATGAAAAGAGATTAATCATTTGCACATGACACAAAGAGTACTTTGCTTTGGATATCTCCAAAATAGTGAGTAGTATCTATAATAGAAAGGTAGGTGGAAATGATAGCATCTCATTAAATAGCCCTATAGTAGTAAGATCATAATAACTTAAGGCTTGCCATTTCAACTTTTAGAATCAACCTATATACAGAGCATGAAAGGCTTAATTATGGTCATAATAAATGAAAATATTATAAATTTTCATAAGGTAAAAGTAAAAATGACAGAATAGGGAGGTTGTTGGTATGGGGAGACATTAAATGAGAGGAAAGGTGAAGATACTAATAGCATTATGTTAAAGAATTATGGTTCCAATCAAAGAAACAAATAGAGGTTTAAGTGCATTATTTAATGGGGCTTGATATAAAATTTAAAGTGAGTTAGAGTAATAATATTTATGAAAACAAAAGATGATACAATGATATCGGTAGAGAAATGATTGATATAACTGAATTAAATTCTAGTCTATCATATTAAAAAGTCAGTGTTTGTTATTTTAAATGTATAAATAAACTATAGTATATTACTTGGCAATATATTAATGCTTAATATACTAATGTTGAATATTGTTGGACATAGAAATATACTAATCCTAGATATTACTAACAAACAGTCTTTATTTTTTAAAATAAAAGCTCTGAAGAAGAAAGAGACAGCTCTGAAGAAGAAAGAGACCAGATGTTAATACTTATTGAATCTCTGTGGTCAATAGACAATCCTTTGGATTCACACACACACACACACACACACACACACACACACACACACGATAATGGATAAAAAAGACTCAATCAAACACAAATACCAGAACTAGCTATGTATGTGACTTAGGGCATTTTCAGTTCTCTGAACATTAGCATCCTGATCTGAGAGACAGATAGTATTATCTATAATACAGTATCGTAAGAATTAAATTAGTTTGAATATTCAAAGGACTTAGTGTAGTTTCTGGCACCAGGAATCTAAATAAATGGAAAAATAAACAACTAACCCTTGCTTACCAATAATGTCATAATGTATGGTTCTTTAACAATCCGTGTTTGCTATGTTATAAACTCCATGACTGTATAGCGTTTGCTAGTACCTAATCAATCAATACATCTCTGTTGAACACTCATTAAATTCTGGGTACTACAAAATAGTATTCTCCAGGTTCTTATGATATGGTAGGAATATACACAAAAAGGCACACTAGGCAATATTTGATAAGCCCTAGACTTGTCCATGAGAATTATAATTAAGATCTCCACCACTACAAATAAAAAAGGATGTTGCGACAGAAATAGCACTAGTATTGATAAGCCAGCTCTTTTGGGTGGCTGTTACAGTGTCACTTAATCTCTCTGAGCCTCAAGTTGTTCACTTGATATACCACCTAGCTTGACTACCTCAAGCACTGTTGTGAATGTTAAAATGAGTTGACACATGAGAAATTGCTCTTGAAGGACATATAAATTCTTGCTGTGAAGCTGCTCCCAGCTGTGTCCAAAACAGTGGCTAAATGTTCATCGATTTCGCTAGAACAGATCCTCCAGTTTTCCTGCTCTCATTTCAAAAGCCAATTTTAATCTTCTTTGCTCTTCCCGATACCCCCTCTCCTCCTGAGGCAGTTACAGAAAACAAGATCAAATCAGCAGAATGGCTTTCTTTCCATGGGGACAAAATTATCCTTACTTATTGTATAAATTTCTGAGGCCAGGAAAAGGGCAGATATAGCTTAGGACTGCCGACTCCTAGCCCATTACATTTGCAATGTCATGTTGCATATCTGTCTATCCACTGAAAGCTATAGCAGGGAAAATATGGGTACTTACAATTGGAAATTAAATAGCCCACTATCCAGCATTGCCACTGCCTCTACTTACCCACTAGTTACTTGTCAAGAGGTTCAAATTATAATTTTGTTATTTTGACAATACTGGTTTCTCAAATGCCAAATATCAAATTTCCCCTATTTTTCCCTTTCCCCTACTCTCCAATGTTTAAAGTTATTGTTTTAGTCTATTTTGTGTTGCTATAAAGGAATTACCCTGAGGCTGGGTAATCTATAAATACAAATAGTTTATTTAGCTCATGGTTCAGCAGGCCATACAGGAAGCATGGCACCAGCAT
>CAUYLG010033010.1:0-25016 GCA_963573385.1 Cacajao melanocephalus
TTTTTTCTGTTTCTTAGTTTTCCTTTGGCGGACGCCCCTTCCCCACACAGCTGGACCTTCCCGGTTCAGCTGTGCTTACTGTGAAACTCTCAGTCCTCAGCGCTTCCAATTGCTGTTCTCCTTGTGGGGTTGGGACCAGCCGAGCCGGACTCAAAGGTCACCCCTTCCCGTATACTCCACGCTGAGAAGCGCCATGCCGGGGTGCCGGCAAAACTGCCCTGCCGGCCAAAAAAGTTGCGCTGGCGACCCGTGTGGCTCCTCCGCCGGGAATCTCCCAGTCTATGGGCAACAAAAATTCATCTGAAAGTGCGGCGTCCACTTGCTCTCTGTGCTTTCACTGGGAGCTACAATCCTGAGCTGTTGTTAATTGGCCATCTTGGATCTCTCCCGTGTATTGTCCATTCTTACATTGCTATAAAGAACTACCTGAGACTTGGTAATTTATGAAGAGAAGAGATTTAGTTGACTCACAGTTCCATAGGCTGTACAGGAAGCATGGCTGGGAGCCCTCAGGAAACCTGAAATTATATTGGAAGGCAAAGGGGAAGCAAGCACATCTTTCCATGACAGAGCAGGAGAGAGAGAGAGAGCAGAGGAAAGCCTTCACACTTTTAAACAACCAGATCTTCTGAGAACTCCCTCACTATCATGAGAACAGCAAGGGGGATATCCCCATGATGCAATCACCTCCCACTATGTAGCTCCCCTAACATTGATAATTACAATTTGACATAGATTTGCATAAGAACACAGAGCTAAACCATATCAGCACACAAATAAATAAATAAATGAATATGTAAATAAGTAAATCAGGAATTATGATTCTAGGTGATCCATGCTGTCTGCTTCTTCTGCCATAACAAAATATCCCAAGACTAGGCAATTGATAAATAACAGAAATTTATTTCTCACAGTTCTGAAGGGAGTTCCAAGATCAAGGCATCAGTCAGTTCAGGGTCTGGTGAGGGCCTGTTCCTTATAGATAATGCCCCTCTCTATCTTTATATGGTAGAAGGGCAAAAAAGGCAGAAGGGGAGAAATGGCTTCCTTCCATCTCTTAATGTTATTATTTTAGCAAGAACAGAGCCCTCCTGACTTATTCACTTCCTAAAAGGCCCCATCTTTTTAGTACTGTTGCGTTGCGAATTATGCTTCAACATATGAATTTGGGAGAGGCATATTCAGACCATAGCACATTTTTCAATGGAAACATGAATATGATATTGAGGAAACCCAGAGAAAGCAACATTTTATTGCACAAGGAGATCAGAAAAAGGGTAAAAAAGGAGATAAAATTTGACCTATGTACTGACTGTGGTAATAGAAAAGTTCATCTTTCCCAAAAAGAGCAGCATGATATAAAACTTGAAACCTCATGGTGTGTTGGAGACTGACGAAGAGTGGCTATGCCTAGAGCTGAGAGTAGGGAATGTGAAGAGTGTAAGGAGTGATATGGATCATCAAACTGGAAACAGAACGTGAAGGTCCAGGTCAAGCCATTTGAACCTTATCCAATAGGACAGACAGGGAAGCCATTTAAAGTTTTAAAGTAAGGGGGTGACATGTTTAGACATTTTTTTCCCTGAAAATACCTAGGGAAAAAATCTTTGGCTGCATATTTAGCCAGAAATACAAAGGGAAATGCAATATGTGAGTCTCCTCCTCTAAGCCCTTCTCATTTCAACCCACTGGACAAGGAATATATGTTTCTAAAGAAAGATTTTAACCAAGTGCTTGGCATGTAGCTGATACTCAGTAAATATCTGTTGAATACAGGGTGCTGTTAAGATCTAATATTAGGTGAAAAGTATGTCCATTCATTTTTCAGTTGACTATCCATCCATTCATTTGTTAATCCATTCAATAATCTATCCATTCATTCATACATTCACCCATCCACCCATCTATCTATTCATCCCTCCTACCACTCACCAAAAGTTATTGCATATTCTGTTTGTGCCAGTTACATAGACAGTGTTTGTCACTGTCACAGTTACACATGAGGAGTAACTACTCTCTGTGTTTGTTATTTTTAGGAAAACGAATTTGTGCGGGAGAGGGCCTGGCCCGCATGGAGCTGTTTTTATTCCTGACCTCCATTTTACAGAACTTTAAACTGAAACCTCTGGTTGACCCCAAGGACCTTGACACCACTCCACTTGTCAATGGATTTGCTTCTGTGCCACCCTTCTATCAGTTGTGCTTCATTCCTGTCTGAAGAAATGCAAATGGTCTGGCTGCTGCTGTGCTATCCCTGCAGCTCTCTTTCCTCTGGGGTGTTATCCACCTTTCACTATCTGTGATGCCTTTTCTGACCTGTCATCTCACATTTTCCCTTTCCTGAAGATCTAGTGAACATTTAGCTTCCATTAAGGAGAGTTTCCTAAGTTTCACTGTGCAGATATATCTGCTATTCCCCATACTCTGTAACAGTTGGATTGACTGCCACACAATGCTGATACTTGTCTAATGTTGAGTTTTTAATATGTTATCATTATTAAATAGAGAAAGATGATTTGTGTATTATAATTCAAAGGCATTTCTTCTCTACATGTTCTAAATAAAAAGCATTATTATCTGCTGGGTCAGTTTATTAGACCTTCCTTCTTTTATGCATAATGCAGGTAAAAAATGAAAGAAAATATAGTTTCAGGAGGCCATGCTGGTTTTCAAAATGATAATCACAGAAAAGACAAAGAGGATGAGGTTAGGGAAGCTATTTTGGCTGTTACCAAAATTCAGAGTTACTTTAGTATTTCATTTGAAAATATGTTCAGTGGAAGCGCCAACCTGTTGGGAAATATTCAAATTATCAACTATAGGGAGGAATGGGCATTAAATATTAGAATTCATATGTCCACATTGGTGTTCCTTTTTTTTTTTTATTTGAGGGAAAATCTCACTCTATTGCGTAGGCTGGAGTGCAGTGGCATGATCTTGGCTCACTGCAACCTCCAGCTCCCTGGTTCAAGTGATTCTCTTGCCTCAGTCTTCTGAGTAGGTGAAATTACAGGTGTGTACCACCATGCCTGGCTAATTTTCTGTATTTTTAGTGCAGACAGAGTTTCACCATGTTAGCCAGATTGGTCTCAATCTCCTGACCTTGTGATCCACCCACCTCAGGGTCCCAAAGTGCTGGGATTACAGGCATGAGCCACCTTGCCTGGCCTAGTGTTTAGAGTGTCATTACTTTATCTATAAATAAAGAATCAGATTACTAGGATTACTGGCAAGATGGTCAAATAGGAACAGCTCCAGTCTGCAGCTCCCAGCCAGATTGATGCAGATGGTGGTGATTCCTGCATTTCCAAATGAAGTACTCAGTTCATCTCATTGGGACTGGTTGGACAGTGGGTGCAGCCCATAAAGAGCAAGCTGAAGCAAGGTGGGGCATTGCCTCACCTGGGAAGCACAAGGAATTGGGGGATTTCCCTTTCATAGCCAGGGAATCCATGAGAGACTGTACCAGGAGAAATGCTGTATTTTGGCCCAGATACTGCACTTCTTCCATGATCTTTGCAACTGGCAGACCAGGAGATTCTCTGTGGTGCCTGGCTCAGCAGGTCCCACCCCCATGGAGCCCAGCAAGTTAAGATCCACTGGCTTGAAATTCTCACTGCTAGCACAGCAGTCTGAGGTCAACCTGGGAAGCAAGATTGATGGCAGAAGGGGCATCCACCATTGCTGAGGCTTGAATAGGCAGTTTCACACTCACAGCGTAATCAAAGATGCCAGGAAGTTCAAGCTGGGTGGAGCCCACCATAGCTCCCTGAGACAGAGCACATGGGGGAAGGGGTGGTTGTGGGTGTAGCTTCAGCAGACTTAAATGTCCCTTTGTGACAGCTCTGAAGAGAGCAGCAGTTCTCCCAGCACAGTGTTCAAGCTCTGACAAGGAACAACTGCCTCCTCAAGTCGGTCCCTGACACCCAGTGTATCTAGACTGGGGGACATCTCCCAGTAGGGGCTGCCAGACACCTCATACAGGAGAGCTCTCGCTTGTATCTGGCGAGTGCCCCTCTGGGATGAAGCTTCCAGAGGTAGAAACAGGCAGCAATTTTTGCTGTTCTGCAGCCTCTGCTGGTGATACCTAGGAAAACAGGGCCTGGAGTGGACCTCCAGCAAACTCCAGCAGACCTGCCACAGAGGGACCTATTAGAAGGAGAACTAGCAAACAGAAAGGAATAGTATTAACATCACCAACATAATAGATCAGAGGTAGATAAATCTATGAAGATGGGGAGAAACCAGTGAAAAAAGGTTAAAAATTCCAAAAACCAGAAAGCCTCTTCACCTCCAAAGGATCACAACTCTTCACCAGCAAGGGAACAAAACCGGACAAAGAATGAGTTTGATAAATTGACGGAAGTAGGTTTCAGAAGGTGGGTAATAAAAAACTCCTCTGAGATAAAAGAACATGTTGTAACCCAATGCAAAAAAGCTAAGAACCTGGAAAAAAAGGTTAGACAAATTGCTAACTACAATAGCCAGCTTAGAGAAGAATATAAATGACCTGATGAAGCTGAAAAACACAGCATGAGAACTGCGTGAAGCATACACAAGTATCAATAGCCAAATCAATCAAGTGGAAGAAAGGATATCAGAGATTGAAGTTCAACTCAATGAAATGAAGCTAGAAGACAAGAATAGAGAAAAAATAGTGTAAAGAAATGAACAAAGCCTCAAAGAAATATGGGATTACGTGAAAAGACCAAATCTACATTTGATCAGTGTACTAGAAAGTGATGAGGAGAATGAAATCAAGTTGGAAAACACTATTCAGGATACTATCCAGGAGAGCTTCCCCAACATAGCAAGGCAGGCCAACATTCAAATCCAGGAAATACAGAGAACACCACAAAGATGCTCCTTGAGAGGAGCAACCCCAAAACATATAATCATCAGGTTCACCAAGGTTGAAATGAATAAAAAAATGTTAAGGGCAGCCAGAGAGAAAGGCCGAGTTACCACCCACAGAGGGAAGCCCATCAGACTCACAGTGGATTTTTTGGCAGAAACTCTACAAGCAGGAAGAGAGTGAGGGCCAATATTCGACATTCTTAAAGAAAAAAATGTTCAACCCAGAATTTCATATTCAGCCAAACTAAGCTTCATAAGCAAAGGAGAAATTAAATCTTGTACAGGCAAGCAAATGTTGAGAGATTTTGACGCCACTAGGCCTACCTTACAAGAGCTCCTGAAGGAAGCACTAAACATGGGAAAAAAACCCCCACAAAAACTAGTGCCAGCCACTGCAAAAACATACCAAATTGTAAAGACCATCAGCACTATGAAGAAACTGCATCAACTAACAAGGAAAATAACCAGCCAGCATCATAATGACAGGATCAAACTCACATCTAACATTATTAACCTTAAATGTAAATGGGCTAAATGCCCCAATCAAAAGACACAGACTGGCAATTGGATAGAGTCAAGACTCATTGGTGTGCTGTATTCAAGAGACCTATCTGACGTGCAAAGGTACACACCAGCTCAAAATAAATGGATGGAGGAAGATTTACCAAACAAATGGAGAGGAAAACAAAAAGCAGGGGTCACAATCCTAGTCTCTGATAAAACAGACGTTAAACCAACAAAGATCAAAAGGGCCAATACAGGAGCACCCAGATACATAAAGCAAGTTCTTAATGACCTACAAAGAGACAGACTTCCATACAATAGTATTGGGAAGCCTTAACACTGCACTGTCAATACTAGACAGATCAACAAGACAGAAGCAAGGGTATCCAAGACTTGAACTCAAATCTGGACCAAGTAGACCTAGTAGACATCTACAGAACTGTCCACCCCCAAACCACGGAATATACATTCTTCTCAGCACAACATTGCACTTACCCTAAAATTGACCACATAATTGGAAGTAAAACACTCCTCAGCAAATGCAAAAGAACAGAAATTATAACAGTCTCTCAGACCACAGTGCAATCAAATTAGAACTCAGGATTAAGAAAGTCACTCAAAACTGCACAACTACATGGAAACTAAACAACCTGCTCCTGAATAACTACTGGATTAATAATGAAATGAAGGCAGAAATAAAGATGTTCTTTGAAACCAATGAGAATGAAGACACATTATACCAGAATCTCTGGGACACATTTAAAGAAGTGTCTAGAGGAAAATTTATAGCACTGAACGCCCACGTAAGAATCAAGGAAAGATCTAAAATTGGCACAGTAATCTCACAATTAAAAGAACTAGAGGAACAAGATCAAATAAATTCCAAAGTTAGCAGAAGACAAGAAATAACTGAGATCAGAGCAGAACTGAAGGAGATACAACACAAAAATATGCCCAGGAATGGAGTGGAAGGCACACCACCATGCCAAGATCTTAGTAAGGAAAGGGTAGATTGGCTCATGCTCCCAATACAGACAAGCAGGAGTGTGGGGTGCCTTTCTCCTGTTTCTCAAAACTGGTGGGGCACTCTCTCATGACTGAATGAGGGAGGAGGATGGGGCATCCAGCAATGACAGAAGAAGCCCAGTTCCAGGTCACAAAGCTATCCCAGAGTGCAAGTTGTGATGCCCAGGAGAAACCTTAATTTCAGCAACTCTCCTTCCACTCTAGTCCTGCGATGGGAGGAAGCCCAATTCCAGTGCTTACTGCTGGGATGCACACCACACTCACTACTCAGTTCTGACCGTGGGAGCCCTTTCCTTGCTCCAGAACAAGTGATTCAGTCTTTGGCCTGAGACTAAAATGCCTGTAGTGACTGCTGCTGTCAGGTCACCAAACAACAACTGACTTTGCATGAGTGCAGATTAGAAATGGCATTGTCTTCTCAGTCCAGGGTCTGGGAAAACACCTGCAGATTTTCCTGGTGTCTTTTCCTTTCATCATCTTCCAGCCTATCTCCAAGTTAGTTCCAGGGGTTCAGAGAAAGAGGGTGATCTTCCTTGAACTAGGTTGCCTGGATCTCTAGTGGAAAGGAGAGTCAGAGAGGGAGACTCTCTGCCCCCTCACAAACTGGGGGCTTCACCCGTTTTGATAAGCTGAACATCATCATGGGGCCTGCATTCCCACCTTCTTTACCTGGGATCTGAAGTGTGTTTCACTATTTCAGAGAATTCCCACATTTTTTTCTTGAATTAAAGCTCACAAAATTGATCTTTATATGCTATTTTGCTATTTCCAAGTGGCTGAGGCATGTTAAAGCCTCTAATCTGCCATCTGGAAAATAACCACACATTTTTTTAAAAAGAAAAAAAATGATAGTTTTATTTATTTGTGAATTTATATCAATGGAATCATCCAATAGTATTTATTTATTGTCAAGTACTTTCATTTAATATGTTGTGACATTCGATCAAGTTATTGCAGACAGCAGTAGTTGCTATCTTTTTCTTAATGTTTCACTTTATGAGCATTTTACAATTGTTTTATGATATTGCTTCAAACATTTGCATTGCTTCCAGTGTGGGGCCATTTTGAATAGTGCTATTATGTACATTCCCATACATGTCTTTTTGCTATCTCAAGGTATTGTTGCATTTCTGTTTGGTGCATACCTACAACTGGAATTGCTAGATATGCATGTATTTAACTTTAAGTAAATTCTGCCAAAGGATTATCCAAATGGTTGAACCAATTTACTAATTTTTCTATGAGACTGTGATTGCTTCACTTTCTTGTCAACAGACAACATAATCTGTCCTGTTTTCATTTGAACCATTCTGATGAATTATATAATAATATCTAATTATAGTTTTAATTTGTAGTTCCATAAAGCTTAGTGATGATGAGCAATTCAAGTTTGCGTTGTCAACATTGATTCTTCATTTGTGAAATATATAAGCCCACAGTTGGCTTTATTTTTTTAAAACTTCTATCACAGGTGTGTAGAAGAACTGCTTGTTCTTACAGATAATTGTTTTACTTGGAACATTTTGAAAGTAAATACTGACCTGATACCAGAAACCTGAAGTATTTTAGTATGTATTTGCTCAAAACAAGGTGATTCACTTATCTAACTATAGTAAAACCATCTGGATCAGAAAATTAATGTTAATGCATCGGAGCTTTCTAATTCTTGTTCCTGTTAGTGTTTTATGAAAAGGTCCCAAAGATATACTTTTTGTCCCACTCATAATTCAGTTCAGAATCCAGCATCACATATCACAACTAGCTGTCACGTTTCTTCCATCAGCTTCAGTGTGGAGCAGTTCTTCAGTCTAATTACTTGACTTGTAATACATTGCCAGTCTTTGAGAGTACAGGCTGCATATTTATAAAATGTTCCTCAATTTAGGCCTGTAGGATGTTTTCTCATGATTAAATTCAGCAGATGCATCTTTGTCAGGACTATCACAGATGATGCTTTTCTCATTTTTGGGTGACAATTTCAATTTGTTTCATTAGAATGCTGTCATTTGATTACTAGGTTCAGATAGTATGTGGCTGTCTTCTCCATTATAACTATATTCTTCTCAACTGTTTAGGTGTATTCTGTGGGTAGATTCTTTGAAATTCTGTAATTACTTTGGACTAAAAATAAATTCTAAGCCCCCTTGGACAAGAGTACCACAGAAAAACTTTAAAAACTGTGTTCCCGGCCATGAGTGAATGAGAGATCAGACACGCCTCTTTAGACTCTCTGCCTTTTGTGGTATACACAAAACAACTCATCAGCATTAGTGTTAAAATAGAGATCATAAGACTGATGGGTCAACTCTTTGTGGCCATAAGATACCAACTTATAAACAAGATCTAGGGTCATGGCAGGCAAGAGTTAGTTCATGCACCCCTACACTTAAAGAATAAACTATGTTCTAACCGGCACAAGGTTTTTCTTTTTTTTTAGCAGCTCTACAAGCACTGGCCTCAAGATCAGCAATACTAAAACAATTTGCAGCCCCTCTACTACCAGATGCTGACCTTTACCCACTGTTCCACAAGCCATGGCTACAGCTTTCATTGGACAAGAGACTGACTTCAGTAACTTTATCCTGGTAAGAAGACCACTGAACCTGTGCTTGTTTAACTGTTTACAGAAGCTTTGTGCTTGAGTGCCCTCATGTCCCTGCTCCATTTTTTTGGCCTATAGGGTTAAAGATGAGTGGATCAGTGAAGTAGGAATGGAGATTGAGTGTTTGAATTCGTCCCTCTGTTTTGGTATTGTTGTGAACACTAAATAAAAATCTGAATTCTTTTTCACTTTATGTTTTAACTTAGAATCGGGTATGAATATATACTTTCATATTGCTAATCATATGTTCTGGGTTTTATTCTTCTCTCTCCAAACAAGAACAAAATCCTTGGAAAGTCTCAACAGATTACATTATTTTTCTAATTTCTATTTCTTGTTTTACACATAAATGCAATGGTAATTTGATTGTATGGCCCTGAAGTAATTAGCCTCACATTATCTCCACAAATACACAACTGAATTCAATATGTCCCTTAAGGTTGTTTCTTCCCTTGGAGAGATTTTCTCTCTTATGAAGCCAAACCTTCAGTAACTCTAGGTGTCAAACATCCATAGACCTTCCTTACCATCTTCTCCTTTGTCACTGTCTCTGCTTATCATTATGAGGACAAGCCTGGACTCCTGGAATTTTCTTTTCTTTAATTTCTTTCTTACATTATGCACAAAGGAAGGAAAGTCTGAGAACTGATTAATAACAATTAATAACACTTTTTATTTAGTACATTCACAAAAGAAATGAATCTAAATTATCAATAATTAATCACTTTTCTGTGTTTTACAGTGATAACATATTAAAACGTCAGCACAGAAAAGTATTAGCATATATGGCAGTCAATACAAGCATTAGAATATGAATAATTGCAGATATATTTGTGCAATGACCTGAACAATTCTCCTTAATGGAGGTTGAATGCTCATGCGGATATTGAGGGAATCAGAAGATGTGATGACAGGTTAGAGAAGACATAATAGTGGGAATGTCTTTGATAAAAAATAGTTACAGATGACAACAGATCTGCAACCAGATGATCTAGCATTCTTCAGACAGGAATGAAGCAGATCTGGTACAGAGGTGGCAAAGAAACAATCCCTTTGCTAACTGAAGTAGTATTGAGGTTCTTTATATCACCAACAGATTTCAGATTAAAGTTCTGTAAAATTGTGGTTAGGAATAAAAATATCTCCATGCGGGCGAGTCCCTCTCCTGCACAAATTCGTTTCCCTGAAGATAATAAAGAGAGAAAGTAGTTACTCCTTGTATTTTACTGTGACTGTCACAAACAGACTGTTTGTGACATGCACGAACAGAATATGCAATAAATAATTGATGAATGACTGGGTAGATGAATGAACACATGGATGAATAGATGGATGAAGTGATAGATGGAATAATGGATGGTGGGACAAACAAATGTACAAAAATGGACACACTCGCTATCTAACATCTAATCTCAATAGGCATCCTTCATTCAATAAATATTTAACAAATACTCATAATCACTTCATTAGTTATTTCCACATTAAAACAGCTCTTTTGCCATTTGAGTTTCCATCTGTCATTATAGAAATACAAGCATATTTCTGTTTCCTGTGTCAAGCCTGATAGTCCATGATCTTTCCTTCCACTTTTCACATAATCTATTCTCAGCTCTAGCCATACACACTCTTTATCAACGTTGAACACACCATGGAGTTTCAAGTTTCATATCCTGTTGTTTTTTTGGCTAAGATACACCTTTATTAGGCTACATTCAGGACATAGGTCCAATTTTATTTCATCTTCACAGTATTTATAATCCCCTCAAGTAAAAGAATCATACCCTCTCTGGTTTTCCTCAACATCATACTCATGCTTTCATTAAAGCATGGATCACCTGGAATCATAATTCTGTATTTATTTATCTATTGTGCTAAAATGTGAATTCCTGGGTGGGCATGGTGACTCACGCCTGTAATCCCAGCACTTTGAGAGGCCGAGGTGGTGGGTAGATCACCTGAGGTCATTAGTTTGAGACTAGCCTGGCTGATATGGTGAAACCCTGTCTCTACTAAAAATGCAAAAATTAGCTGGGTGTGGTGTGGTGGGTGGGCACCTGTAGTCCCTGCTACTTGGGAGGCTTTGACAGAAAACTTGCTTGAACCCAGGAGGCAGAGGTTGCAGTGAGCTGAGATCATGCCACTGCACTCCAGCCTGGGCAACAGAGCGAGATTCCATCTCAAAAAAGAAAAGAAAAAGTAAATTCGTGAATGAAGGTCTCTGTCCTTATCATTTTGGTACCTACAGTGCCAAATATAAAGCAGACATAAAAGGTCAAAGAATAAAGGAAGAAGATTCCATGGCCAGAGACTCAGCACACAAAATGCAGGTGTGAAAATCAAGTATACAGGATATATGATCATGATTGGAGGAAGACAGAGTGATCTGGAATCACCATAAAGTAACCTCCTATCTTGCCAGTGTTTCCTGAACCCCATGATTATTTAGCAAATGTTCTGACATCCTTGATCTAAAGTAAATGTTCTGCTCTGTCATTCATTATCTCCTTCAAAATGCCCAGCCTTCCCTTAGATTTTATCACCTCCTTTGAAGGAGATCAAACATTCTCTGAGTTACTTACTCCATTTTATGCCTCACTGTGTTGTATGAGAGAGCAAGAAGCATGCAGGTTCCCCCTCTATGCCCTACCCAGGGGCTGTCCTTTTCTTTCTCAAAGTCCTGGTCTGACTAAATTACAATGATCTGTTTACTCTTCTTCCCTAACTCAGGAGTGAGCCTCTTAAGAATTCATTCTGTTCTCGTTGAAACTTGTGCCCCTAGAGCTCAGCCGGGGAGGTGAGGAACACTATGTAGAAAACACTCAGTGCAGTTGTGGACTTAGATACATTCCTCATGGCAGGTAAGGAAAGATCAGATGAAGTTTGCCTTCTAGGGGGAGCTCTTGGGTACCTTAGTGATGTATCTAATGGCAGAGTTCAACCACCCTAGACATTAGTTTTCTCAGTTAGGAACAATGGACTTAACTCATCAAAGCCCCACTATCTGGCCCAATAATGAGGGTGTATTGTGAGGGTGGAGCACTTAGGTATTGGGAGTGGTGCTCTTGATCATGAACAAATAGTAATTCTATCAGCCCCAGAAGAGATGCCATGTAAATTGCAACTGATTCCCAAGAGTTATCTCTTTCCCTTAAATACAGATGGAGATAAGTTTCTATTACCTGCTGAGAAAGGCATGAAGTAGTTACTTTTCTTAAAGTTGCCATTTTTATCCAGAAAGTGGCCAGGGTCAAAGATCTTTGGATTGGGAAATTCTTTGTCACTGTGCAGCACAGAAGTCAGTGATGTCATTATGGCTGTGCCCTGGAAGTAACAAAACAGATAATCTGATTTATAAAGAAGTCTGGAAGTGAGAAGAAGTAACGGACATCACATAGCCCCATATCATTGATCTTTAGATGAGGAAACTCAGGTCCAGCCAGACACAGTAATTTACATGGATCAGTTTAAGGCCAGTGACAGAATCTTGCTGAAGAGCTTTCCAATCACATTTGAAGTCTTATATCTTGGGTACTTGTGTGTAACCTTCTGAATGTGTTCTCCTGATCAAGTTTGGATGCCCTTGTCTGTCCCCACTTGCCGCTCTATTTCATCTCTTCAAATTTCACACATCTTGTATTTAGATTATGTATATTATGATTTAAAATGGAAGTCTCTGTTGATACCTGAGTATCTGTTCATGAAACTTTTGTAAATAAACATCTAATCTATCTAAATATGATGTCTTCTGAGATGATAACCACAAGTGCAATAACAAGTAAAAACTATGGAGTGTTTATTATTGCCATCTATAGATTAATGTTAGTTTAAAATACTGAAAAGATGATGAAATTAGAAAAATTATCACTGTTACAATTCAAGTCAGGATCATCAGGTCAGGCAAGGATCATCAATTAAAGCTAGAACCAATGGGTATGTGATTCTGGAAGCAGGAGTTACACATAGTCTTAATGTACCACCATAGATGTTTACTAGTTGCATATAAAAAGAAGATCAGGCTGGGCACAGTGGCTCACTCCTGTAATCCTAGCACTTTGGGAGGCTGAGGCAGGAGGATCATGAGGTCAAGAGAGTGAGACCATCCTGGCTAACATGGTGAAACCCTGTCTCTACTAAAAATACAAAAATTAGCTGGGCACAGTGGTACATGCTTTAGTCCCAATTACTCAGGAGACTGAGGCGGGAGAATTGCTTGAACCCGGGAGGTGGAGGTTGCAGTGAGCTGAGATCATGCCACTGCACTCCAGACTGGTGACAGAGTGAGACTGTGTCTCAATTAAAAAAAAAAAAAAGCAGAACCTCTGCAATGGTGCGATCTGGAGGATACCACCGTATTATGTGAGGAACTTAGCATGAACAATAATGGCACATGTGATATTTTATGCTCCCCCCTCATCAATGTGATTCAGTGGCATATTTAAAGCACCTATGTAGTTTTCTTGCCAAAATTGTAGCTGGAATCTGCCTCTAGAAAACAGTCACACAAAACCAATCTGAGGAACATTTTAAATGACTGTTGGTCTCAAAAAGGTCAACTGATTGAAAAGAAACAAACAAGGAAAGGAACTTTCCTTGATTATAGGAGGTGAAAAGGTCAACACAAATAAACTATATGCTTGTTCCTTGCCTGGATAGTAAACCGAAGAAGAAAAAAGTCATAAAAATATTCTCAAAAAAATGGAAAAATTTAAATTAGGCTGTATAATTATTTGAACAATAACTACTGAGTATGAATACTCTATTATTGTGTATAAGAAAAATGTTTGTTTTGGGGCATACACACTGCAGTATTGAGGTGTAGATAGATCCCAGTATTGAGAAAGAAAAGCCTCTCTTGGTTGTGTGCTTGGGTAAAAAGAGTGTGGATTGAAGTCCTAACTCTTGTAGAAAATCAGTGATAATTAGGGCAAACTCCATTGCATCTTTATAAGTTATCAATTCTGGCTTCTCCAGAGGATGACATTAGTAATTGAAACCTTATCAATCTCATTGTTTTCCTTCATGAAAATATAACTTCTATTATTTTTAATTGCATAATAATAAGTGGAATTGTGTGGCTTTCAAAACAGCAATTAAAACATCTGGATGAATACAGAAACCTTATGATAGAAGGTATGGTAAAGCTGCAAAGACTAAAATTGGTCTCCAGATTACAAAGGCAAAAATTGGTCCCAGTGATGGAAGAACCTCAGAGAGGTAAGCCCATACCTAAAGTCAATATTTGACTGTGTTCACATCATGTTCAATTCTGTTTCAGGACGGGAGGTGTTGTCATTATTACTGCTTATGAGAGAGGAATGAATCCATTCTCTGAAGTTCTGCATTTTTTCATATATTATATCTGGTACTAAGCCATAGGTTTTTAGGCATTTCAGGAATACAACTAGTGGTCACAAGAAGAAAAGTGGAAGAAAGGGAAAGCAATAAAAACAGACCCACATTAGGAACATTTCTCACCTAGTTTTATGCAGCCAGCATTATCTTGTTATCATAAGTCTGACAAGAGACTTTTGAAGAAGAAAAGTTGCAGACCAAAATATCTTATGAATACAAATACAGAAGTCCTAAACAATAAGTAACAGAGTAAATCCAGCTTTTTCTCTATACTTATATGTATTTAGTGAGGGATATGAGGCCAGTATATGCAATCAGACAGATGCAGAGAATCAATTTGATAAAATTGCACACATATTCATGACAAAAATTTATATAAAAATAAGAGAAGAGGGAAAATTTTCCTAATCTGATAAAGAAAATCTACTAACATCTTAAAGATTTCTGATAAAGAGTGTCTACTAAAATAGTTAAAGCATCATTCTTAGTAGTGAAATATTAATATTCTTATACTCTACCCTCCAGCAGATCAGAAATGAAATAAAAGGATGCCCTCTATCACCAATTCTGTTCAGTGCTATCCTGGAAAGCCTAGTCAGTGCAATAATGCAATAAAGATAAATTAAGGACAAAATAATTAGAAAATAAGAAATAAAATACATATTTAACCTAGATAGCAAGATAATGTACATAGAAATTCCAGGCATATCCACAGGTAAATTATTAGCAATGATAGTAAATTTAGGAAAGTTGTTAGATATAAGGTCATCAGAATAGTAAAATTAGATGCAATTACATATACCAGTTACAAAGAAAAAATTTATAACAACAATAAAATATTAATTATCTAGGAAAAACATAATGATAGAGTTGTAAGCCACTGTACTGAAACTAAAACATTACTGAGAAAACACAATAAAGCTCAGTAAGTTGTGAGCATAACCATATTCATGAATTTAAAAATTCAATGCATGAACATGCTAAGTCTTTCCAGATTGAACTATACATTGAATGTCACTTTGATAAAAATCTCAGAAGAATGTTTTGGGAAATTGGCACACTGATTATTTTCAACAATTATTTGAAAATGTAAACACCTAAGAGTAGCCTATTAAGGAGACCTATTATAGGCTTTATAAATCTTTATAGCCCCAAACAAATAGCAGAAAGTTCATCAAGCTGCCACATATATGAGTATTGGACTTCTCTCATCTTGTGTTTTTAGAGGATTGGAACCAAACTGGCACTTTGGAAATTTCAGAAGCACAGAAATATAGTATAAGAGAAACAAGCTTACCTTGGGGATGAGATAATTTCTGAACTTAATGTCAGTGGTCACTGCATGGGGCACACTGGTGGGGACAAGGTCAATGTATCTCTGGATCTCATGCACTACAGCATCCGTATAAGGCATGTGGCTCCTATCCTGCATGCAGGGGCTCCTGTGTCTGCCAATTACATGATCAATCTCTTCCTGGACTTTAGCTGACAAGACACAAGGAAGAACTGATGGAAACAGAGATACGTAGAACATTTATCTTAGCAATTCATGGCCACGTTAAATATCACATAAAAATCCCAACAACATTACAAACATGAGTTACATGTCCAGAAGTACAACCAGCCATATAAAGAGAATTGCCGTAAAATAGATACATATCATGCTCCTACAAACTAGTAATTACAGTACACAAGTATATTTCTATAAATTAACACACATGACAACTAATACAAATGTAAGTAATAAATTATTTTAAAAATAGAGCACAATAAGTCAAGAAATTACAGTGCTTGTAAACAGAAAAACAAGACTCAAATAGTATATGTATTATCAAAATAATACATGGGGTATACTGTTAAATTGTAATGGTTTTATCAATATATTTGTGTTTGTGTTTTTTGTGCGTTCATGTGTGTGTGTGGGGAGGTGCGATTAGCAATGGTACTCTCTTCATTCTTCCAGTTCCCAATTGTGGCCACTTTGAACATGCTAGCAGCTTCTTCTGAAATGTATATTCACATTTCTAAATAACCACTATCTCTTTATATTTTTTACTTAACAATTTTTAGACAATATTTAATGATTTTCTGGTATAGGAGATGAGAATTTTAATCTCCATCTCTATTCCATATATAGACACACACCCACAAAGTGGTATGTATACACACACACACACACACACACACACACACAATTCTCCTACTTATCAGAATATATTTAGACCACAATTCCAGGTTATATCACTGTTCGTTGTTTACATCATTCTGACACACACACACATCTATTTATACACACATACATTCTTCCTTGGCTCTTTAGTTAAATCACAATTTTATATTCGTCAAGTTAGACTATTTGCACATGCTCAGGTACATGTTTGCAACTCCCAGTAATAATTTCCCAATTATATGGAAATCTCAGACTATCAATCACATCTCTTTGCTTCTTGACATCTCCTCTACATGTGTTATCCACCTGGTCTTTCCTGAGGCGGTTGTTTTCCAGGACTGGTGCCCAGCAGTCTCTCTGATACTCATATTCTCTTACATGAGGTCTCCTGATTCCTGGCACCTGTGATTTCTACTGACTTGGTTTCAGACATGAGATGGAGCACAACCTCCAGTATTGGAGAAAGTTAGTATGGAGCATGAAATTTGTAGCAAGCATGCAGGTATATATTTTTTCTATTAATATGCAAGATACTTTGCTTGAGAATTCTGATGCTGTCTGAATGCTGATATTTTATACATGACCTAATATATGTCTCTGATTTTCCCTTTACTTCTGGTGCTCTGAAATTCTATGACCCTGTGTCCTGTGGTGCATGTTTTAATTTCATTTACTCTGCTGAACACTTGTAATTTACTATTCACATGGCAAAATATGGGGGTCTTTTCTCTAGACTTGTTTCTTCCCTGGAGAATATCTAGCTGACTAGAATGTCAGGAAGCAAGATGGAGAAAAATGCTGAGTCTTTGAATCTGAGGAGTAGATTGTTCCCAAACCATTTTTTCTGGCTTCACACCTCACACTTTTCTGGCCCCGTAAATTATTCACAAGTACAGGGCTTCTTAGCCTCAGTTTCTCTGGAGAGTGTGCCTCACTTTTCCAGTAGGAAAAAATCAGGTACCTGATAAAAGGAGTTATGGAGAAAACCTGGGAGAGCCTCCCTTTTCAGCCTCATTCCCTACTTTCTTTGGCCCTTGATGCCTCCAAATACTCAACCTTATGAGAATCATAGTGACACATATTAGCTTTTCCTCTTGATAAATCTTCCTCTGCTGATACTTAGGTTACAACTTCATTCTCTATGCTGTGTCAATTGTCAATTCTCCATGGTACCTCTGTATTTTAGAAATTTGCCAAAGACTTGTTGGCTGGTTTCTATTCTCCTCTCTTTTTACTTTTTTTTACTTCAGTAGGCTAATTTTAATTTATAATTTAGTTATTGAAATATCTGTGGGATCCTGACACGGGGGAAAAGGTATGCTATCTGCTGCCAAACAGGAAGTATTTAAAGGTAAATTCTAAGGAAATGTAGAATTTACTCTAAAGGTAAATTGTAAATTCTAAAGAAAAGTTGTATTGGAAAGATGCAATTATTAACCCCCCTTCCAAAAATTCCTATTTGGTAAAACAGCAGTTATATGAAACACACTTCTGGAATAATAAAATTCCTTTAGGTATGGCCTCTGCTTAAATGAAAACATCTTTCTTAGGAGTCTAACTTGTAGATTACTTCCCAAACTGGAATTTATCTCAGCCTCACTACAATTCTAGAATTTCCACTTATGCTTCAATAAAGATTATCTCCCTACCCCAGCATTAGAGCATGGAATTTTCAAAATGAGAAAAGATATCTTCAAGAATGTACCTACTGTTCAAAGTGGACTTTTCATAATAAAACCAACATTCAATACCAGGCCAAATTATGTTGGCTGTCCCTACCACAAATTACCTCTACTGAAATCCAGACACTTAATCAGGGCTTTATTTATTTTGCTGCTGCCATACTGTTTTTACTGATCTTGGTCATCCTCCTCCATTGTGCAAAGATGTCCTTTTCAATGATGTCATCAAATTTAGACAGATTACAGCTGATGACACAGAAATTTAAAGAATGAATCTTCTCTAAGGGAAACAGGATGGAGGACACTGGCACCATCTTCTCAGCATTGTTCTGAAATTCACTTCGTTCATCATCTGTGGTCCTACCTGTGACCTCTGGGTGCTTCAGCAGGAGCAAGAGTCCATATCTCAGAGTGGTGCTTGTTGTCTCTGTTCCAGCAACAAATAGATCAGTTACAGTGCCAACCAAGTTTTCAATAGTGAATTCAGACTCTTGATTGTCCTTTTCCTAGAAGTGATTTCATGCAATTATCTGAGAAATTATCTAATTACACTAAATTAAAAAAAAATACTATGTTATAAAGTTAGCCAGAAGAGAAACTGGGCAGTACAGTATTAGAAAAAATAACTGTATGGTATGGTAGAAACTGCAGATAAGTTGACTCAAACTTTATTTCCTGATAGAACTACAAATTCCATTCATGAACTCATTTGCTGCTTAGTTTAGTTACACAGAATATTTATTTCCCCAGAAATATAAGCGGAAGTACACTGATGCCCTGTCTTAGTTCAATTTGTGTTATATAACAGGATACTGCAGACTTGGTAATTTATAAAGAAAATAAATTTATTTCTGATGATTCTAAAGACTGGGAAGTCCAAGAGCATGGCACTGGCCTCTGGCAATTGCCTTCATGCTATTTCATTGCATGGCAAAAAGAAGGACAAGGAAGGGTAAGAGTGAGAGAACAAGAAAGAGCCACCCTCTCATTGATGACAAACTGTCAAGAACCACCCTACTCTTGCAATAATGATATGAGTATACTTATAAGGGCAGAACACTGATGACCAAGTCATGTCTTGTTAGGCTGCACCTGCCAACACTGTTGCACTGGGCAGTCATTTTTAGTGCATGAACTCTAGTGGACACAATCCAACCAGAATATGAATCTTCTTTTATTTTCTTCTTATTACTAAAAACACAAATGTGAAGGAGGAGGTAGGATTGACATCATCTTGGGACATGAGTATTTGGTCATAGTCATCAAGACTTCTATACTAAATTTTTTTAAAAAAAAAAAAATGCATCACTTGACTCTCTGATGCTTCAGGGCTACCATTTTATTTCTAGTCTAGCCCACCATAAGACCTCTTGTATTTGAGATATATAAACCAACTATTTGGTTAAGCTCTTGATATAGTTTGGATAATAAATATTTGTCTCCCCAAATCTTTAGTTGAAATTTGAAATTTAATCCCCAGTGTTGTAGTTGGGACCTGGTGAGAGGTGATTGGATCATGGAGGTAGATTTCTCATGAATATTTTTTCCTTTGATGCTGTGCTGAAAATAAGTGAGTTCACATAAGATCTGGTTGTTTAAAACTGTTTCTCCAACTTGCTTCTCCTCTTGCCATGTGATGTGCCTGTTGCTGCTTTGTCTTCTGCAATGAGAAAATGCTCCCTGAGGATTCTCCAGAAGCTGAGCAGATGCCAGCATCATGCTTGTACAGCCTGCAGAACTGTGAGCCAAGCAAACCTCATTTTCTTATAAATTATCTGGCCTCAGATATTTCTTTATAGCAATGCAAGAATAGCCTAACACATTCATTTTTGTGAATTTTTCTTATTTGTAAGAGAAAACAATTTTAGTTTATAAATATAGGTAAATTAGGGCCATATTATGAAAAATGTTACTCTCTTGAATCAAGAGTTTGTAATTCTCTTCTTTCATCAAAAATTTACAAAGACTCACTATTGCCTACATATTCATTATGAAGCTGAAATTGTTTAAAACAAATATGTCAACAAAACCAAGAATAAAATATAGTGAAAGAAAATGAGCTCACAAAGACAAGATAGGTCTAACAAAATTGCAATCCAGATGGAGGCAACAGGCAACTTATTCTAGGGAACAAGTTCAGGAATAAATAGGAATATACAAAGTGAAGAGAAACGTCAATTATTAATACAAAGACTTGAGGTGTTAACTGCCTATATTGGATGCAGAAGAGTAGGAGTAATGCAAATGCCAAGGCTAAGGGACTAATTGAATAAAGATCTCATAAATGGAAAGTGTGAATACACCTTTGATAAGTATTTGAATTAGCAATCAAGAACTCTCATGCTAAAAAAGTTCCAGCTCAGGATATCTTCACTAGTGAATTCTACAAAAATAGTTAAAAAGAGCTCAGATCCAAGGGAAAAGGAAAGTGACCTTGTGTGAACAAGGTAATGTCCTCAAGAAGCCTCAAAACCACAGCTCACTACAGTACTTGTGCTCATGAAGGCAAAGACGCCCACCTTGACTTCAGATCCTAGCAGTCTTCCAGATTGGGTAGGGAAGCAGAGAACATTCCTACCTGCCTTTTCCATGGATTACTAAGTCTCTCAGGGTTTGACCTTTGCCACTTCTTACTTTATTTGTGTGTGTGTGTGTGTGTGTGTGTGTGTTTGTGAGTTGTAGATTTTTCCTATGAGTTGACCAATAAGCTCCATTACACTCTCTTTAACACTCTATTTGGCCTATGATTATTTACCTGAAATATTGGCTCTTCCTTTGAGGATAATTGGTCATTGACTTTTTTGTCAGCCAACTGGAAATCTCTGATGCCTCACGCTGTGGAAAGGTCTGAGAGATGTACAGTGGCTTGGACTTCACTCTTTGGTACAAAGGAGGACAATGTTGAATGGGGTTTAACTGGGCCTGCCTATCCTCTGGTCTCCCAACAGCAGGTGCAAGCACCACCACTGATGGGGGTGGCAGGAGAGTGACATAGACTCTGTAAGATTTCCTTGGTTATAAATAGCCTTAGTATAGTGGTTTTCTTAAATGCCAGCTGTACTAGTAATGTACTGGGCTTGTGAACACACTCAAGACTTTCCGATTAGCTGGGATAATGTGGGTATGGTGTTAGCTGAGATATGACAAAAGTTTTCTCCTTTGCAAATGCTGTGTTATTTTGCAGGAAGATGTTGTAATAGGCTGTGCCCATTGGTTTCCAGCTAGGAGATGTTTCTTGCAGGAGAGAGCCACCTACAGTGGTAGCTGTAGGATCTGTGCTTGGCTTATATTTCCCAGGGGAACATGTAGAAGAATGAAATATGATTTCTATATCTCACCATATATAATAATTCACTCAAGTTAAAGACTTTTATGAGACTTGAAATCATAAAAATTCTAGACAAAACCCTAGAAAAAACTCTTCTGAGCTTTGGTATAGGCTAAGGATTTATAATTCAGTGTTTAAAAGCAATTTCAACAAAAAAGTTGACAATGGGACCTAATTAAACTAAAGAGCTTCTGCACAGTAAAAGAAATGACAAGCAGAGTACACATATAACCTACAGAATGAGAGAAAATATTTTCAAAATAGTCCTTCAACAAAGGACTATTTTCCAGAATCTACAAGGAGCTGAAAACAGCAAGAAAAGAAACCCAAGTAATCTCATTAAAAAGTGGGCAAATAACATGAACAGAAATTTCTCAAAAGAAGATATATAAATGGATAGTGGAGCAGGATGGCAGAATAGAATGCTTCCCTGATTATCCCTCCTGCAAGAACATCAATTTAACAGCTGTTTACACAAAATGTACGTTCATAAAACCAAAATCAGATGGGTACCTAGACTTAAATGTATATCATTGAAAGAGGAAGTGAAGAGGTAGAAAAAATAGTATTGAATTACTGACACCCTCTTTTCCCCTGGAAGCAGTGGCATGGTTCAGAAAGCTTTTCTTAATACTGAGGGAGGGAGAGCATAGCAATTGTCGAGCATAAAATCAGTGCTGTTCTGTTATGACAGAAAGGAAAACCAGCCCAAATTCAGCTGATGCCCACTGATGCATTTAAACCAGCCCTGGCCAAAGGTGAATCTTTGATACCAGTAGTTGGAACTGAGTTTCTACAAGCCTCATCACTGTGGGCTATAGGACTCTGGGACTGTAAATAAACTTGAAAGGCAGTCTAGGCTACAAGGACTGTAACTTTTATGTGAGTCTTAGTGCTGAATTGGGTGCAGAGACAGTAGACTGGGGATGGGGGTGTGCAACCTACTGAGACACCAGCTGGGGATAGATAAGTGAATACTATCATCCCCCATCTCCTAACCCCAAGCTGCACAGCTTTCACTTCCAAAAGAGACTCCACTGCCTTTAGAAAGGAAAGGAAACAGTGAGAAGGACTGCATTTTGTGGTCTGAGTGCCAGTTAGACTGCAGTACAGCAGAACACCAAGTAGACTTCTAAGGTTTTTGATTAATCTTGGGCTTCTGGGTAGTACCTCTGGACACGCCTGGGGACTGAAGGAACTTGCTGCACTGAAGGGAAGGACACAGGCCTGGCTGGATTCACCACCAGCTGATCATAGAACCCCAGATCCTTGAAAACATGGCGGTAGTTAGGGAGTGATTACAAGCAGGCTTTGGATAAGACCCAGTGCTCTGCTGACTTTAAGCCCAACCCAGTCCAGTCACAGTGGTGGTGGATACATGGGTGCTTGTGTTACTTCATTCCCAGCTTTGGTTGGCTCAGAACAGAGAGAGAGAGAGAGAGAGAGAGAGAGAGAGAGAGAGAGACTTTGTTTATTTGGGAGAAACTAAGGGAAGAGAACAAGGGTTTCTGCCTGGTAAATGTGGAGAATTCTCCTGGAGCTTGTCCAAGATTATCAAGGCAGTACCTCTACAAGTCTTCAAGAACCACTGCATTATTGGTGTTGGAGTGCCCCTAAAGCAGATACAGCTTAAATTACAACACTTTACTCATTTTCCATTTATTGAAAAAAAAAGTGCAATTCACTGCCAGTGCGTATTCTAGGGGCAAATTGAAAACAGGTTAAGTTCTTTTTAATATCTGGAAAGCCTACCAATAAGGATGGGTACAAAAAAAATCCCAGACTTCAAACATGACAAAAATACCCAACTTAAATGTTCAGCCACAGATGAACATCTGCAGGTATAAATAAAATCCAGCTAAAAGAACATGTGCTAACCCAATGCAAAGAAACTAAGAACCTAGAAAAAAGGTGAGATGAGATGCTAACTAGAATAAACAGCTTAGAGAAGAATATAAACGACTTGATGGAGCTGAAAAACAGCACGAGAACTTCAAGAAGCATACACAAGTTTCAATAGCTGAACTGACCAAACAGTAGAAAGGATATCAGAGACTGAAGATCAACTCAATGAAATAAGAGTGAAAAGAAATGAACAAAGCCTCCAAGAAATATGGGATTATGTGAAAAGGCCTAATCTACGTTTGATAGGTGTACCTGAATGTGACAGAGAGAATGAATCCAAGCTGGAGAACACTCTTCAGGTTATTATCCAGGAGAACTTCCCCAATGTAGCAAGGCAGGCTAACATTCAAGTCCAGGAAATACAGAGAACACCACAAAGATATTCCTCAAGAAGAGCAACCCCAAGGCACATAATCGTTAGATTCACCAGGGTTGAAATGAAAGAAAAAATGCTAAGGGCAGCCAGAGAGAAAGCTGGGGTTACCCAAAAAGGGAAGCCCATCAGACTCATAGCAGATCTCTCAGCAGAAACCCTACAAGCCAGAGAGAGTGGAAGCCAATACTCAACATCCTGAAAGAAAAGAACTTTCAACCTAGAATTTCATATCCAGCCAAACTAAGCTTCATAAGCGAAGGAGAGAGAAAATCCTTTATAGGCAAGCAATTGCTGAGAGATTTCATCACCACCAGGCTTGCCTTACAAGAGCTTCTGAAAGAAGCACTAAACAAGGAAAGAACCAACCAATACCAGCCACTCCAAAAACATACCAAATGGTAAAGACCATCGACACAATGAAAAAAAATCCATCAACTAATAGGCAAAACGTCCAGCTAGCATAAAAATGGCAGTGTCAAATTCACACATAACAATACTAACCTTAAATGTAAATAGGCTAAATGCCCCAATCAAAAGACACAGACTGGCAAATTGGATAAAAAGTCAAGACCCATTGGTGTGCTGTATTCAGGAAACCCATCTCACCTGCAAGGACACACATAGGTTAAAAATAAAGGGATGGAGGAAGATTTATCAATCAAATGGAGAGCAAAAAAAAAAAAAAAAAAAAGCAGGAGTTGTAATCCTAATATCTGATAAAATGGACTTTAAACCAACAAAGATCAAAAGAGACGAAAAAGGGCATAACATAATGATAAAAGGATCAAGACATCAAGAAGAGCTAAGGATCCTAAATATATACGCACCCAATACAGGAGCACCCAGGTACATAAACCAAGTTATTAAAGACCTGCAAAGAGACTTAAGACTCCCACACAATAATAGTGGGAGACTTTAACACTCCACTGTCAATATTAGACAGATCAACAAGACAGAAAATTAACAAGGATATCCAAGACTTGAACTCAGATCTGGACCAAGCAGACCTAATAGACATCTACAGAAATCTCCACCCCAAATCCATAGAATATACATTGTTCTCACACCACATGGCACCTACTCTAAAATTGACCACATAATTGGAAGTAAATCACTCCTTGGCAAATGCAAAAGAATGGAAATCATAACAAACAGTCTCTCAGACCACAGTGCAACCAAATTAGAACTCAGAATTAAGAAACTAACTCAGAACC
>CAUYLG010033011.1:0-10881 GCA_963573385.1 Cacajao melanocephalus
TATTTATATATTTATTTATTTATATTATTTATAATATATTATATATACATATATAAATATAAAAATATATACACATTTATATATGTATATGTATATGTACATATACATATATAAATATATATACATATATTTATATATACGTATTTATAAATATATATACGTATATATATTAATATATACACACATATATACACACACATACGCTAACTGTATACACACATACACATACACTAACTGGTTTGGGAAGCAGGAAAGGCTCTTACTTCACACATGTAGAGAAGATGTTTGAAATGATGAGGTTAGCTCTAGAGAGGAGGTGAACATTTGTCTGCTAATGTACACTGAATAATCTGGGTTTGCTCTAAACATTTCCCATTGAGATACTGAATTACTCCAATCATCCGGGCTATGATTATTTAATTTTATATAAACACATTTTCAAAATTATGAAAAGCCTGTTTCTTTCTCAAAAAGGGCCAGGATCCTTCTTGCTGTTCCAGACCACCAGAGCTAACATTTGGTTCCAGTGAAATGGAAACCTTGAAATGACAAGTGAGGCATTTTCGGGGAACCGCCGCTTGCTCCTTTTCCTGATGAATTGTCATGCTCTTCTGAGAACATAACCCATCAGTCCTCTGAAATAGGGGATCAGATAACCAGGTCATGCTCAGCTGATTTGCCAGCCGATAAATGGTGAACTTTACTGAGGCTCCCTGCCCACAAGTCTTTTGAGAAGAAAAGGACCAGAGTCAGAGATAATGAGGCAGCCTCGTGACTTTTAGCATAGTCATGGTTTCCTTTGCCCACACAGTGATAGCAGTAACTTCTTTGTCATCATCAGCATCCTATTTGCCCACTTCATCTGCAGCAGCAAATGCTGCCATAACAGAAACGATTAGAGGAACGGTGCCAGAATTGCAGTAAACATTCAATAAATATTAGAGAATGAGGCTAACAGGGGTGATGAGAGCCATTCTCAGTGGTTTAAGCAATGTGCTTCAGGAGATGTGGTGCCTTTGCTACTAACCCGAAGTTGCATTCTACACTCATATAGCCTGATTAAATGAGATACTAATGTAGTTTCTCAGAGAAGGTATATTACAGAGGTCTTATATCTCCTTGCTCTTACTGTGATTCATGAGCATTGCAAATAAGTATCAAAAAAGCTAAAGACAGGGGAGCGAAATGTTGGTAACGATTGCAGATTAGAATGATTAGAATGGAGCTGATTACTGTAGGACAACAAACTTGAGAAAAGTAGCAAGAACTCTATTAAGTGCTATGCACAGGAGATTTTTTTTTCTAGAATGGTGAGATATTTTTCTAGAGTAAGGTGGATTTTTTTTTTCCTGTGGGCCTATGTTTGGGGTGTGATAGAGTAACGGCATAGTGGGGACCATGGAAAGAAGATTTAGAGGACCTTTAACATTTACCTTCTAGCGAGAGAATTTGTGAAAGCAAATTGCAGAGGTGAATGACAGAAGATGTGCTGTTTTTTAATTTTTTAATCCGGGGTGATGATGATGTTTATAATGTTAGTAGTAATAACAATAACAGTTGTGGTAATAAGAGTTAATATTTATTGAGAATGTACACCACTCAGGAGCTGTGATAATTGCCTAACATTTATTATTTAATTTAATGCCTATTGTAGTAGTCCATTTTTACATTTCTATAGAGAACTACCTGAGACTGGGTAACTTATAAACAGAAGAGGTTTAATTGACTCGCATTTCCACATGGCTAGAAAGGCCTCAGGAAACTTACAATTGTGGTAGAAGGGTGAAGGGAAAGCAGGCACCTTCTTCACATGGCAGCAGGAGAGACAGACAGAGAGCGAGTTTGGGAACTACCAAATATTTTTAAACCACCCGAGCTTAAGAGAACTCACGATCACAATAACAGCATGGGGGAAACTGCCTTTGGGATCTAATCACCTTCCACCAGGTCCCTTCCTTGACACATGGAAATTACAATTTGAAATGAGATTTGGGTGGGGACACAGAATCAAACCATATCCCCTACAACAATCAATTAAGTTGGATAACTACTGTTGTAATAATGAGGAAGCTGTGGCTCAGAGTTAAGTAAACTGCCCAACGCCACACAGTTTGCTAAACATGGAGATTTGAACCAGGTTCTGGAGTTGGTCTGTTGGTTCAGGTGGTATCAAAAAAAAAAAAAAAAAAAAAAAAAAGGATGGACAGCTTAATTTTCAGCTTGAAATAAATGTAATGTCAAAGTGGCAGAGATAACATTATGATTAATATTTCCCTCCAAATGTTTTTTCTTTTATTTTCTTTCAGTCCTCTTGATCAAGGGTCACGAACTATGGTTTGCAGCTTGAATCTGGCCTGCCACCTGTTTTCATAGGGACTGTGAGCTAAGAATGGTTTGTATGTTTTTAAATGGGTGAAAAAAATTTAAAAGAATATTTGAAGAAATGTGAAAATGGTATGACATTCAAATTTCAGTGTTTATACATAAAAGTTTTTAAAATTTTTTAATATTTATAAGTAAATACAATACAAAGGAGAAAGTCTATCGTAAAAACATTTTTCTCATATATACATAAAGTTTTATTGGAACATAGAAAATCCTGTTAAGTATTGCTGTTAGCTACTTTCTGTCTACAATGGAAGAGTTGAGTGTTTGTGAGAGGAAATATATGGTGTGCAAAGCCTAAGGCATTTACTATCTGATTGCTTGCAGATAAAGCTTACCAACCATTGCTTTTGAATGTTGAGAATAAGGTAGTTAAGGAGAAAGGCTTTGAAGTCAGGCTGTTGGGATTGTGTTGTGTCCCCCTCACTTTCTATGTAAACTTGGTTAAAGTTGCTTCACCTTTCTACGCTTCAGGTTCCACATCTGTAAAATGGTGATAATAGCAGCAACCTCAAAGCATTGGAGTAAGGATAGTAACTGAGATAATCTGTGAAAGAGTTCAGAACAATGCCTGGCACACGGTCAGAGCATACACACATGTTAACTAATTGTCCTTATCATGCCAGTAAGTCTTTCCTATGACTGGTGCTTATCACACTTGTTAACATTCGGTAGTTCTATCACTGAATTGTTTAACTAAGGCAGATGCATCTCTTCTTGATCTTCATTGCCTCTTCCCTTATCGGAACTGGAATGGTTTCCCTGGCTTCTCTTGGCTCAGGTCAGGATCAGGCAAGGCAGAGATACCAAGTCCCGGTGCCTATCTCCTCAACTACAGCTGGATCTATCCTCACTGGCTCCTTTGGCCAGTGTACCTATTCAGATGGGCGTGGGAAAAACCCTGTGAACTTGGAGACTGAAGCCTGACTTGGTAAATGTGTTCATGATCTCCAAAGGCTGGGAGACTTAGCAGACTTAGCCTGGGTCTACAGGTAACACGGAAGGAACTGAGTTATCTCATGGGCAAGTGGGTTAGGCAGCTTTTATTTATTTATTTAGAGATGGAGTCTCGCTCTGTCACCAGGCTGGAGTGCAGTGGCACAATCTCGGCTCACTGCAACCTCCGCCTCCCAGGTTCAAGCAATTCTCCTGCCTCAGCCTCCCAACTACCTGGGACTACAGGCATGCACCATCACTCCCAGCTAATTTTTGTATTTTTAGTAAAGATGGGAGTCTCACCATGTTGACAGGATGGTCTTGATCTCTTAACCTGTGATCTGCCCAGTAGGTGGCTGTTTCTAAGAGGTGACTCTGAGGGGCTTGGGCAGGAACTAGGTCATGTCAACTCCATTGCCTGTCATTCTACCTTCAGGGATTTGTTACTTCATCAGTATGATGAGGGTGGATGTGGGGACGGGAGTGGGAGTGGGGAATACGGGGAGAGAGAGTGGGACATGGCATCAAAATCCATCCTTGCCTACTTGAGAGTATTGCAGGGGCCAACTCCAATTATGACGTCAGCATGGCATGAAGAAAGGGTGGACTATGACCAGGGGCAGTGGCTTATGCCTGCAATCCCAGCAACTTTGGGAGGTGGAGGCAGGAGGATCACTTGAGCTCAGGAGTTTGAGATGAGCCTGGGGAACACAGTAAGACTCTGACTCTACAAAAGATTAAAAAGGCATGGTGGCATGCACCTGTAATCCTAGCCACTCGGGAGGCTGAGACTGGGGGATTGCTTGAGCCCAAGAGGTAGAGGGTACAGTAAGCTAAGTTTGTGCCACCCTACTTCTGTCTGGGTGACAGAAGAGCCCTCTCAAGAAAAACAAAACAAAAAAGAAAGTAAGTTGATTTCTTCTTCCTGAGATAGGATGTTTCTAGAGTATTATAGATTTGATCCTTAAGCAGGGTAAGGACATGATATGATTATTTCAAAATAAGTAATTACCAGCTAACTGGTCACTGTAACAGACTCCTCACGATCACAGATCAGTAGTGAAACGTTCTCGTTCATTATTCAAAACCCACTGTCTGCATTTATTCAGTGCTTTATTCTGTCTCTTATTCATCTTGTTTTATTTCTTAGGGAAATTGCACTAGAATTGGATTGGCAGACTTAGGCTTATAGATCCTAGCTTCTGTTTCAGTTAATGACCTTCAACATGACTGCGTTTTTGAGGCTGTCAGTCCGCCTCTTCTTATTCTTGAAGGAGAGACGGGGATAAATTCAGAGGCATTGTCGTGAATGGATTCTGGGTTCAGATCCAGGTTATTCAGTTCCTGTCTTCATGATTGTGAATGAAGAAATTCACCTTTTTGGGACTCAGTTTCCCCATTTGTAAAGTAGACATGCTAGTAGTATCTCCTATGTGAGGTTGTGGAGAGGATTAAGTGAGTTAGCTGATTTAGCTAGAATGTTTAGAATGGTAAATATTATCAGGTTATTCACTTATTGTTGCCATCATTATTTCCGAAAGAGGTAGTCCTGTCTAGCATTGAATAGATTGTTATGATGAATCCTTGTGGCTATCCTCTGACACGGTTTTTATCCCAATAGACGGAATCATGGCTCTCTGAAGTGAAATGACTTCCTTAAGGTCACACAGCTAATAGGTGAGAGGGCAGGTATTCGAATCCAATCTCATTAACTGGAGAGCCCATGCACATTCTGTGAATGCTTTCACTTCTAGGAGCTGTTGATTCTACATTCTGACTGGGTCTAATAATGCAAGTTAAAACAAGTATTTGAATAATTAATGAGGTAGCACACTATCACTTGAATATTTTCAGGTAAAGTATTTTCCTTACATTCCCCTTAGAGAATTAAACCGTGAAGCTGAGTAGCATGTGCTGTTTAAGATCGAGCTACATGACTCTTAGGGCTGGGTTTTGAAACTCTTTTTTCCTACTGCCAGGCACTCCGTAGACAAGCCATAGACATTTTCTTTCTTATCTCTCTCCTGTGAGTGCCAAGCAAGTGAACCTCAGGTGAGTTTGCAACTCAGAGTGAGTTGTGTGGCCAGGTGGAACATGTGACTGTGTGCTGGTGGAGGTGGGAGTGGGAAAGGGGAAAAACATAATTAATTGTTACCAGAGGGAAAGTTGAACTGGGTGGAGGTTTAGAATGATTCACCTGAATCTTTGACTCAAGTGACTTAATGAGTTTCTGCAACGCCTTCCGATAAAAGTTTGGCCAAGGAGACTTGTGTTTCACCCAGGGTGTAACCACCCCAAGCCTTGATTACTATTTAGAAGTAGTGACTGCCATTTTGCAAAATGATGATTGAAAGATTGGAAAGTAAAGGGGAAAGGCTCATCTTAACTGGGTTGCCGTTTTGGGACGTGGCATGGCACAGCTGTTAGTTGATTAACCTATTGAGAATAAGTAAATATGATTGAGAAATACCAGAGGCGAAACTACACTCTAAAAGTGGGACAAAACAGCCCAGAAGGGTAGAAAAACAGATCAAAGTAGAGAAAGCAAGCCTTTGTAAGAAAATCATCCGAACTAAACAACAAACATGGGTGTAGGCAATAATGGAGTTGCCTTTCTTTGAAAACAATGGATTCAACAAATATTTGTGATTTCCCAAGGAGGTGTTTTAAGTCACTGTGCCTCTTGTTGCATTTGTAATCTCCTACTTAGTATACTGAGCTTGGTAGATAACCCCTGCTATTCATTTTTAAGCTTCTTTTAAAAATATCTATATTTGTTAAATGTCCAAAGGAGGAAAATGAGATGTTCCTACCTGCTGAAGGTTCCTTTCTAAAGTCAAACAATTGTGTTAAGCCTTTTCTTATGAGCGCTAATGGTTTGTGATTGCAAAAAGAGTTCAGACGTATTAGCCTGATGTACCAGCTTTTTAAAATTTATTTTATTTATTTATTTATTTATTTTTTTAGACAGCATTTTGCTCTTGTTGCCCAGGCTGGAGTGCAATGTTGCATTCTCGGCTCACAGCAACCTCTCTGACTCCCAGGTGCAAGTGATTCTCCTGCCTCAGCCTCCAGAGTAGCTGGGATTACAGGCATGCACCACCATGCCCAGCTAATTTTTGTATTTTTAGTGGAGACAGGGTTTCACCATGTTGGCCAGGCTGGTCTCAAACTCCTGACCTCAGGTGATCTGCCTGCCTCAGCCTCCCAAAGTGCTGGGATTACAGGCAGGAGCCACTGCACCCAGCTTATACAGGCTTTTACTACCTGGAGCTGCCTAGTTATTTCACTTTGCATCTTGTTGCTTTCTCCTGGGACCTCTATGCTCTAACTGTGTTGGATTAGGTGATCTTTCCAGGCCGTGAGAGTCCTTAGTTTTCGGTCTCAATTGTGCAGAATCTTCTTCTGCCTGGAATCCAAGTCCTCATTTCTCTGCACCTGCGAAACTTCTATGTTCCTTCAAGAGGCAGATTCTGCGCCTTCTGAAAAGATTATGTTTTGGTTGTCTATCTTCCTATGTCCATTTAGTAATTTCCAAAAACAAATATATATATATATACACACACACACATACATATGTATATAAATACACATTCATATTTATATTTGTTACAATATAGTATGAATATATCAAAATTTATTTAACCTTTCCCCTAATATTTAGGGAAAATATTTTTTCCACTTTTTTTCTCTCCTATAAATATAACACAATAATTGACCTTGCATATAGATCCCTCTGATCTTTGATGCTTTTCTAGGACAAAATTTAAGAAAATTATGAGAATAAAAAGTTTTAATACTTTTCTGCCCTTGGTACACCTGCCAGGCTGTTTTCTATACATGTTTATCTGTTTCATTGATGAAGCCATCTCCACCCTGGGTCTCATTCTCAATTAGAAAAAAAAAAAAGAAAAGAAAAATTTTGCTTATTTTGTAAACAAAAGTGCTGTTTATATATTTAATATAGATTTCTCTGATTAGTAGTTGGGCTAAAATTATCTTTCTGTGGCTCATGAGTATCTGTATTCCTTCTTCTATGAATTGGCTTTTCTGGCCATTTGTCCGTTTACTTTTCTTTTTTAGAGTTGAGGTCCCACTCTGTTGCCCAGGTTGGAGGGCAGTGGTGCAAAGGCTGCTCACTGTAGCCTTGAACTCTGGGCTCAAACAATCCTCCCACATCAGTCTACTGAGTATCTGGGACTACAGGCATACATCACCAGCTATTTATTTTATTTTTATTTTTTATAGAGGCGACGTCTTTGTATGTTGCCCAGGCTGGTCTCAAACTCCTGTCCTCAAGTGATGCTTCTGCCTTGGCCTCCCAATGTGCTGGCATTACAAGCATAAACCACTGCACCCAGCCCCTACTTTACCATATTTTGTTGTATATTGTGTAATACTCTATTGTAGTCCAGGCAAGGTGGTTCACGCCTGTAATCCCAGTACTTTGGGAGACTGAGTTGGTGGATCACCTGAGGTTGGGAGTTTGAGACCAGCCTGACCAATATGGTGAAATCCTGTCTGTACTAAAAATACAAAAATTAGCTGGGTGTGGTGGTGGGCGTCTTTAGTCCCAGCTACTTGGGAGGCTGAGACAAGGTTTGAATCTTGAACCCAGGAGGTGGAGGTTGCAGTGAGCTGCGATAGTGCCATTGCACTCCAGTCTGGGTGACAGAGCAAGACTCCCTTTAAAAGGGGAAAAAAAAAAAAAAAAAAAAAAACAAGAAAAAAAAAAAACCTCAGTTGTAGCACTGTAGCACTTGAAAAAAAAAGAGAAACAAAAACTATTGAGCTCTTATCATATTCCAGATACTTTGTACCAATTCTCTCTCGTAATAATATCATGAAGTAGGCACTATTATATCCATTTTAAAAATGAGCAAATTGATGCACAGAGAGGTTAAATAATTGTGTAGGGTCACATGGCAAGGGATAGGAAAGATACAAATTCCAGTAGCCTGATCTGAGAATCTTCACTCTCAGCAGATACCCTCAACCATTTCACTTCTCACATTTTTATATCAGGTTTGCTGAGATATCTTTCATATTTAGTAAAATCCATCCTTTAAGGTGTACAGCTCTATGCATTTTGACAGAATATTCTATCACCCACTCCTACTCAGCCACCTTCTCCTTTCCCAATCCTTGGCAACTGTTCCTGTGTTTTTTGTAAATATAGTTTTGCCTTTTCCAGAATGTTATATAAGTGGCATTGTACTGTACATGGCTTTTTGAGTCTTCTTTCTGTTACCTAGCCTCATGCTTCTGAATTTCTTATCTGATGTTGCACATGTCAGTAGTTCGTTCCTTTTTATTGCTGTGTAGTATTTCATTGTGATGGATGTAACTTATTTTTTTGTTGTGGTTTTCCATCTATGTTTCCTTTTATGTATCCCTCTTTACACTATGTGCTCTTTGAGGGTAACAGTGATGCCCTGGTCATCTTTAAGATCTTGACACAGTACTTTATGCACAGTTGTGGTCTGTAGATTTCCATCATAGAAATGAAGTAGTAAGGGACCATTCCAAACAATACACACACTCAATAGTGAAATAAATGAAAGTTACTCAAATTTTAGGTATCTTCATATGCCGATTAACCTAGCAAAACAATAGACAAAATTTTTTTTTAAAATCACTGAAGGCCAGGATACAGGGGACATACATTCGTACATGACTGCCATTGGTGGAATTTATAAATTGGTTTAATTTTGTTAGCCACAAACCTACAATGATGTAACAGGAGCTATACACTCTTCTAGACCTAGATCCATTCATTCAATTATTAGGCAGGTATGCAAAAGAGAAATCTGAGTAAAGATATATGTGTATATATTGCAGAACTATCTGTAAGTTCCTCACATTTAAAGCAATTCAAATACTCCCAAATTAGGAAATATGGAAGCTAACTACACACTGCAGCATAAATGGATACTATATAGATTAAAAATGAGAATAACATGACTGCTGTAATGTGCAAATATATTAAAATAAGAAAGATCAAAGGGATTTAGGATTGGTAAGTTTCTATTAACTTTTAAAATTTGTAAAATACATCTTGAAGAGTCATTACTCCAAATTACACACACACACACACACACACACACACACACACACACACACAAATATTGTTACTAAAGTAAGATAAAAAGAAATCTTTCTGTGGCAGTTGTAGTTAATCAAATGACAATTCTGATGTTATGTAGGTGGTGCTGGAAGAAAAGAATCTCTAAAACACAGACCACATGATCTAATACTATGGCCGAGGCAGTGACAATCTGTATATGATTAAAATTAAATGGAATCAACTTTACAGGTTTTCAGGCCACTCTCCTTATCTGTTTACTCCCTCTTTTCTCATATATAGGTTTCCCTTAATTACTAGGCATTTGGTGTGAAATTGCCTAAGTGAATTAATTGAATATTGTTTTGATCCAGAATGAACATAGAGCTCAACAGGGATAGATGCAGTTTATGTTCTTTGAAAGTTTCATGCTTGGCTGAATATTTGTTTTCTGTTTGGTTCCAGGTGTTCTCCATGTTTGGAAGACTGTGCTAGTTTGGTGAGTATTTGACAATTCAAGTTTCTTCTACACAGAAGGTATCAGAATGACATTTCCTGCTGCAGAATTCATGCTGTGGGCACACGCTGTGCTCTGGCTCCATCCTTTCTGTCCCCTTTCAGAACATGTTTTAAACATATTTAAGACATTTATCTCTATTGTGGTAAGTTAAGTTTGGCACTTATAGTTGGTCTGATTGGTCATTTGTTTTGGTGATGAACAGTTTTGTAATATTTCTCGTATAGAGCTAGCAGGAACCTTTCAATCCTTCTCCCAACAGATGAAAAGACAGAAGTGTTGGCAACTTGTCCAATATGAAAGAAAGAGCCCTATATCTGGGAAAAAGCACATCTTTGCTCTTAAAGTTGAGGCTGGCTCTCAGTAGGGGACACCCACCCTGCCTTTCTGGCCCTGTCCACGAGCACTCTGGATCTCTGCAATGGGGCAACATAATGAACCATCCGTTGGTGTTACCTGAGAGTGAAGAGAGAAAGATGCATGATAAACCATGAATCACAGGAGTTTGGGATGTGAACCCTGGAAGGAATGATGGCACATTCTAAATAGCCTTGAATAAGCACCATATGACTAATAGTGAAGGTAGGGGATCAGGGGTAACTGAAGATTATCCCCGATTGCTTACCCACAGAGTTTACTGTTGATGTTAGGATACCATGTACCCAGACCTGAACCTCACAATCTTCCTCTACAGCATTCCAGAAAGTGCTACACGGGACGCATTCGATGAATACATTCAAAGGTGAGGCAGAATAAGGGCTGACCAGAGCAGACTGAATTAGGAAGATTTCCTGAAATAAACAAGATTCACGAAATCTTTATTTTTATTTTATTTTTGAGGTGGAGTCCTCCTCTGTTGCCCAGGCTGGAGTGCAATGGCATGATCTCGGCTCACTGCAATTTCTGCCTCCCGGGTTCCAGTGACTGTCGTGTCTCAGCCTTCCAAGTAGCTGGGATTACAGGTGCCTGCCACCATGCC
>CAUYLG010033012.1:0-83497 GCA_963573385.1 Cacajao melanocephalus
TGGGTAGTCCTCCAGACCCCACTGTCTGTCTGCCTCTTCTTCTGCGCACTCTCTCCTCCAGGTAGTGAACATCTCTGAGTTGGGGTGAGGCCTCCCGCAGGCCGGGAGCCTCTTGGCAGACGTGCACGTGCCGGTCCCCCACAATCGATGATAGACTGGACAGGGAAAATGTGGCACATATACACCATGGAATACTATGCAGCCATAAAAAATCGTGAGTTTGTGTCCTTTGTAGGGACATGGATGAATCTGGAAACCATCATTCTCAGCAAACTGATACGAGAACAGAAAATCAAGGCTGGGCGTGGTGGCTCATGCCTGTAATCCCAGCACTTTGGGAGTCCGAAGTGGGTGGATCACTTGAGGCCAAGAGTTCGAGACCAGCTTGGCCAACATGGTGAAACCCGTCTCTAATAAAAAATAAAATAAAAATACAGAAAATCAAACACTGCATGTTCTCACTCATAGGCAGTGTTGATCAGTGAGAACACATGGACAGAGGGAGGGGAGCATCACACACTGAGGTTTGTTGCGGGGGAAGAGGGGAGGGACAGTGGTGGCAAATGCCTGTAGTCCCAGATACTAGATACTTGGGAGGCTAAAGGAGGAGAATCATTTGAGCCCAGGAGTTTGAGGCTACAGTGAGCTATGATTATGCTACTGCACTCCAGCCTGGGTGATGAGGCAAGACCCTGTCTCTAAAAACAAAATTAAATTAAATTAAATAAATAAAATCCATGGGTAAAAGTAAGTACACAGATAAACCTAGGATACTCTAACACTATAATTGTTGTTGGTCTTCTCATAACTCTAGTATGAAGTCTAAAAGACAAACTTGTTAAAAACCATAGTAGCTATAGCAAACTGTTGAGAGATAGGCAATATAAAAATATATAAATTGAGAAGATAAATAGTCAAAATTTGGGGAGGGATGGAGTTAAGTGTAGGAGTTTTTTTTTTTTTTTTAAGTTTCTTTCTTTGTTAGTTTCTATTTTTTCTTTATTATCTAAGTTGTCATTGTTTAAAAATAACTTTTCGTAGCTCTAAAACTTTTTAATAAACCTCACGGTAACCACAATGCAAAAACCTGTAATAGAGACACTAAAAATAAACAGCAATGAATGAAAACATACTATCAGAGAAAATAACCATAAAAGAACACAGAAAGGAAAACAGAAAACAAGCAACAAGGTGGCAATAAGTTCTTACTTATCAATAACAACACTAAATGTGAACGAACTCAAGCCTCCAATTAGACAAGAGTAGCTGATTGTATAAAGAAACAGGACCTAACCATACAATGCCCACAAGAAATCCACTTCACCTATAGAGACACATGTAACGCTGTAAGTGAATGGATAGAAAAAGATATTCCATGCAAGGAGAAACCAGAAAAGAGCAGGAGTAGCTATCATATCAGATAAAATATGACTGTAAGTCAAAGACTTCAAAAAGTGACAAAGAAGATCACAATATTAGGATAAACAAGTCAATTCAGCAAAAGAATGTAACAATTAACAATATCTAAGCACCTAATACCAGAATACCCAAGTATACAAAGCAAATATTGATGGACATAATGGGAGAAATAGAGTGCAATATAATAATAGTAGGGGAATTCAACATCCTACTCTCAGTAAATGACAAATCATACAGACAGAAAATCAACAAAAAAACAGGGGGTTAAACTAGACCAAATAGGCCTAATTGACATTTAAAGAACATTTCACCCAACTGCTACAGAACAATCTTTTCACCAGCATACGTAACATTCTCCAGAACAGACCACATCTTGGCCACAAAACAAGTCTTAACAAAGTCAAAAACGTAGAAATCATATCACATTATCTTTTGTAACCACAATGGAATAAAAGTAGAAATCATTAACAAGAGGAACCTGGGAAACAATACAAAAAATTAATTGCTTGCTTTAATTTCAAGCAAGTTCAAATCAAATGACTCGTTCCTGGAAGGGCATGGTGTCCCATGCCTATAATCTCAGCACTTTGAGAGGTCAAGGTGGAAGGAATGTTTGAGGCCAAGAGTTTGAGACCAGCCTGGGCAACATAGCAATAACTGGGCTAGCTGGGCTTAGTGGTATGTGTCTATAGTCCTAGCTACTCAGGAGGCTGTGGTAGAAGCCCCTGAGCCAACGAGATTGAGGACGCAGTGGGTCATGATCGTACCACTGCACTCCAACCAAGATGACAAAATGAGACCCTGCCTCTAATTAAGAAGGGAATTTAAAAATTTTCTGAAACAAATGACAATGGAAATACAATATACCAAAATCTATGGGATACAGCCAAAGGAGTACTAAGAGAGAAGTTTACAATAATAAATGTCTACATCAAAAAAGTAGAGAGATTTCAAATAACCTAACCATGCATTTCAAAAACTAGAAAAGCAAGAACAATCCAAACCTAAAATTAGTAGAAGAAAACAAATAATAAAGATAAGAGCAGCAGTAAATAAAATTGAGACTAAAAAATTACAGAAGATCAACAAAAGTTTTTTTCAAAAGCTAGATGAAATGGACACAACTTTAGTTAGACTGAGAAAATTCAAATAAATAAAAACAAAAATGAAAAAGTAGACATAACAACTGAGACCACAGAAATACAAAGAATCTTTATGTACTATCATGAGCAACTATATGACAACAAATTGGAATAGCTAGAAAAAATGGATAAATTCCTGGACACTTACAACCTACCAAGATTGAAATATGAATAAAGTGAAAATCTGAACAGACCAGTAAGTAACAAGATGGAATTTGCAATAAAAAGTCTTTCATCATAGAAAAATCTGGAACCTGATGGCTTCACTGCTGAATTCTATCCAACATTTCAAGAATAACTAATACCACTTCTACTTAAACTCTTAAAAAAAAAAAAGAGTGAATACTTCCAAACTCCTACAAGGCCAGCATTACCCTGATATCAAAACCAAAAAAGGTCACAGTAAAAAAAGAAAACTATAGACCAATATCACTGATGAATATAGATGCAAAAATTCTCAACAAAATACTAACAAATCACATTAATAAGATCTTTCAACATGATCAAGTGAGATTAATTCAAGGGACACAGGGATAGTTCAATGTACTCAAATCAATAAACATGATACATCACATTAACAGAATCAAGAACAAAAAACATATGACCATTTCAATGGATGCTGAAAAAGTATTTGACAAATTCAGTAACTCTTAATGATAAAAATCCTCAGCAAACTGGACATAGCAAGAACATACCCGCAAATAATAAAGGCCACATCTGATAAAACTAACATCATACTGAATGGGGAAATACTGAAAGCCTTTCCTCTAAGACCCGGAACAAGACAAGGATGCCCACCTTCATCCCTGTTACCTAACATAATACTAAAAGCCCTGGTCACAGCAATTAGGCAAAAGAAAGAAATAAAGGGTATCTAAATTGACAAGGAAGGAGTCTAGTTATCTTTGTTTGTACGCAACATAATCACACATTTACAAAACCCCTAAAGACTCCACCAAAAAGTTGTTAAGAACTGACAAATTCAGTAAAGTTTCAAGATACAAAATTAACATACAAAAGTCTATACGGACTTTTTTGATTTAGATTGCTTTCTTGATTTCTTTTTCATATTGTTGTTTGACGCAAACAATTTGAAAAAGAAATCAAGAAAGCAATCCCATTTACAACAGCTACAAATAATATCAAATACCTAGGAATTATCTTAAATAACTGAAAGATCTATAAAAGAAAACTATAAAACACTGATGAAGAAAATTGAAGACACAAACAAAAGGTAAGATATTCCAAAGTTGTGGAATTGGAAGAATTAATATTGTAAAAATGACAATATTACCCAAAACAACTTACAGATTCAATGCAATCTCTATCAAAATACCAATGACATTCTTCACAAAAATAGAAAAAGAATTCTAAAATATATATAGAACCACATAAGACCCTGAATAACCAAAGCAATCCTAGGGGAAAAGAGCAAAGCTGGGGGCATCACACTATCTGACTTCAAAATACACTACAAAGCTGTAGAAACCAAATGAGCATAACACTGGCATGAAAACAGACACATGGACCAATGGAACAGAATAGAGAACCCAGATATAAATCCACACATTTACAACCCACTAATTTTTGACAAAGGAATCAAGAACATATAATGGTAAAAGGATAGTCTCTTCAATAAATGGTGCTGGGAAAACTGGATAACCAGATGTAGAAGAATGAGACTATCTCTCAAAGATATTTCTTCCCTATCTCTGATTTTTCACACAAAAATCAAATCAAAATGGATTAAAAATTTAAAATCTTAAGTTCTGAAACTATGAAACTACTAGAAAAATACATCAGGGAAATACTCCAGGACATTGGTCTGGTCAAAGGTTTTTTGGTTTGTTTGTTTTTGTTTTGAGACATGGTCTTACTCTGTCACCCAAATTTTGAATGCAGTGGCGCAATCACACCTTACTAGAGCCTTGACCTACTGGGCTCAAGCGATCCTCCCGTCTCAGCCTCCTGAGCAGCTGAGACCACAAGTGTGTGCTACCATATCCAACTAATTTTATTTATTTATTTATTTATTTTTACACTTAATTTTTAAAACTTTTTTATTTTTACTTTTTTAATTTTTAAACTTTTAAAATTCTTTTTGCAGAAGTAGGGTCTCCCTATGTTTCCCAGGCTGTATATACATATATATATACACACACAATGCAATTTAGCCATAAAAAAGAATATTGGGCCTGGCATGTTGGCTCACATCAAATCTCAACACTTTGGGAGGCTAAAGCAGGATAATCAATTGAGGCCTCCCTATTTAAAGAAAATATGGAATAAAAATTTGCCATGTTTTGATTTGTATTATAATTTCTAATAAAGTTGTTTTTCCACTATCCCTTTATTGCTACTTCTCAGGACTACTCATAAAATGACCAAAAATATACAAAATAAAATGATAGTAAATGGCAATGACTATTTTTCCTGATAATACTAAAGGTTAAATCAATACATTATTCCTTTTAATAGCAACACAAGACAAGACGATAGTTGTAAGGGGCTCCAGAGATTACTTAAATTATTTATGGATAATTGGAACATATACTTGCTAGTATACACTAGGAAGAAAAAAACTGTAAACTGGCTGTATGTGTTATTGCAGCTTAACAATTTATGTGGATGATTTTAAGAAAACTGTTAAACTAAAGAAAAACTAGGTAACACGCCTAGAATGTAATCTATCTGCTCTGACAGATTCTCCAATGTTTACTCATTTAAAATAATTTGGGTTAATAGTTTTTGAAAGTTTTTTGCCTTTTTTTTTTGAGACAGTGTCTCACTTTGTCACCCACACTGGAGTGCACTGGCATGATCATAGCTCAGTACAGCCTCAAACCTCTGGGATCAAGCTAGCCTGCTGCCTCAGCCCCCTAGGAGCTAGGACTGCAGGTATGTGCCACTACGCCTGGTTAACTTTCATAAAATCTAAAATCAATTCTATATGTATTAAAAGTTATATATCACAAGTGTTTAAGGTCCAAAGTCTGGACTAGACTATTCACTAGCTATGATCTGGGCAATTTACTTAACTTCTTTAAATGTTAATTTCCTTACATGTAAAATAAGAATAATTTCTACCTTGCAGGATTGTTGTGAAGAGTGAATAAATCAAAGGAACCTAAAACAAGTTTGACATTTTGTAGGCCTTGAGCAAATGATACTTGCTACTTACAGAAAGCTATCATGTCAGTGATTTTTTTTTTTTTTTGAGACAGTCTCACTCTATCACCCAGGCTGGAGTGCAGTGGCATGATCTCGGCTCATTGAAACCTCCACCTCCCGGGTTCAAGCAATTCCCTACCTCAGCCTCCCAAGTAGCTGGGATTACAGGCGCTTGCCACCACGCCCGGATAATTTTTGTATTTTTAGTAGAGACAGGGTTTCACCATCTTGGCCAGGCTGGTCTCAAACTCCTGCCCTCACCCACCTCGGCCTTCCAAAGTGCTGGGATCACAGGCATAAGCCACCGCGCCTGGCCGTTAGTGATTTTTTTTCTGGGCCTTGTTAATTGCAGTTCATACAGCTTCCCTTCAATTATTAACCAAGCTAAACTTATTTCACTCATCAGTTATTATTTACTGAACACCTCCTATGTCACAGGCAATTTGAAATCTTTATTCACTCTCTACATGTAGTTATTGTCAGAATACCTAGACAGTAAAATGCTAGAAAACAAGGAATCTACGGAAGAAGTGGTTTGTATGTTACTTTTATAACATCTCAGTCAGATCATCATATAATAAGATCTTAATGAAGACCTTAAATGGGGATAAACTATATTTTCATAAACTATCACCATAGCAACATGTATGTTCTATAAAAATTTTTCAGCTTATATGACTAAGAAGAGGATCTGAAATTACAGTAAAACAATAAAAGGATTAGAAAAAAATAGGAAGCAAAACACATTTACAAAATAACTATCATGAGGATTCCACTGACACCTAATATACCACCACATTATTTTATACGGTATGTCTTTAAAATATTCATAAAATAATCTCTCCATAAAACAGGAAAAGAGACTCAAAAGCTAAACAAAATGAAAACGACAGAAAGAACATGTGTACATGCCAAGAGTGGAAACTAATACTGTTCATCTATTATAAATGTGTACTGTACTGTGTGCTTTTTAGACTAAAAGATTTTTCAATGTTATAGTTAAGCCTATGAAATACTACCCTAACAAGTTTTTATCCCATAAACCAAACAGATTAAAAGATACTGGAATACATTTTCAATGTCATTCAATAGTAAGAATATTTCTGCTTGAAACATGCCTTGCCCGGCTCTCATCTGTACAACAGGAAACAAGATAAAAACAGTGGCCTACAGAACCTTTGAAATTCCATTTCTGAAATCACTACCTTATTCTCGAATGTTAGAACTTTTTATGAGATCTGACATATTCTCAAGTAGCTGTGAAGTGCATTAAGGTATCAGTGAGTACCCCCATCTACCTCTTCCCTCCCACTTTTCCAAAAATACAACTGTCGTTGAAGACTTAAATGGTAAAAATCAACAGATAAAGGAATCTTAGACAGATGTGCAAAGTCACCTTAAAAATCAAAGCTGCAGAATAAGACCCGGCACTATGAGCATAATACAATAATTGATATTAGTAAAAGAACTCATCAATATAGATGCAGTGTGGATGGTCAGAAAAACAAGAAAGTAAAAGAAAGCAAGATAAATATTGGCAATGCCTACTTATCTAACCATTGCCATGATAGGGATAACCTAGCTTCACGCTACTAACCTTTAGAATCGTAATTAATTCCCCATGGAGGAAGAAAAAAATATGAGACTGGGATATGGGAAAAGGTCACCAAGGCTAGATTTGAAACCAGAATATAAAGAGCTGGGATTACAGGTGCATGCCACCACGCCCAGATAGTTTTTGTTATTGTTAGTAGAGACAGGGTTTCACCATGTTGGCCAGGATGGTCTCAAACTTCCGACCTCAGGTGATCCACCCACCTCAGCCTCCCAAAGTGCTGGGATTACAGGTGTGAGCCACCGCGCCTGGCCAGCGTTTTCCCTTAGACTCGAAATTTTGCTCCTATTGTCCCATCCCTGTAGTAAAAAAGTATCATTTCCAAGGTTTAATAACAAATTTTACTCTTGTCATTTATCAGGAAATCGATTATATTAAAATAACTAAGGAGAGGATATTACTGAAGCCACAAAGTCAAAGGTCTTACGAAGTTATCCTTGACAACTGACAAGAGCTGTTAGATCTTCCGTTGATCTTTCAGCTAATTCAACCCTAGTCTTAAAACAAAAATAGCCTCCTATTGCCAAATCCCTTGTGTACACAAAACCATTGCACTTAGGTATTCCTAATACGAGAAAGTTTCTACATGTCCAACCTTTCCTATCTTTGAGAGGCAGTCATGGTTAATTTGGTTCTCAATGAGATATCCATTTACAACTAAAAGAAAATTCCAGGCTATCATCCGATATTCTTGTTTTACTTTAACAACTCTAACATCATTTATTATCTGACAACCTCAAAATTACTTTCCACAAAGAAAACTCTAGAAATCTCAAAATGCGAAGTGCGTGCCTGTGAGAAGGGAGTGAGAAAATACTTCCTTTAAATGCGGTAAACGTCAAATGTGAAGTCTAACTTCTAATTAGCAAGACCCTTGAGATTTACAGCTGGGCGGAAAGAAAACTCTCGGCTCGTGGTTGAAGCAGAAGCGGCCAGATGCTCCCGGGCTTTCGAAAAGCCGCCCAAGAAAGCAGGCCCGTCATCCTCAGCGGAATGTTCTCTCGCGTCCGGGCCCGGAAGTCCGGAGAGTTCGTCATAAACACACAAGGCAAGGATAGAAACGAGGCCGAGGGACAGGTCACTCAACTGTCAAATGAAGCTCACCCACCGACTGACAAGTCCCCAAGACAACAAGCGATGCCCGCGCGGGATACTCACCGGTTACCTCAAGATCGCGACTACAACTCCCAGGAGGCTGCGCGAGCGACAGACCAGCGCCCTTCCCAGAATGCAGCAGAGTGGCGTCCCTATCCCGCCCTCTCCGTGCGTCGCTCCTCCTACTTTAATACCCGTCGTCACCTGGGAGAGCCGGAGGTAGGGTGCTGGAGGAGGATCCCGAACGCTCGGCGTGTCGCGTCAGACGCAGGGAGGGGAACGGGGCGGGGAGTAGGAGGGAGAATGGGAGGACGAAGAGGAGGGGAAAGGACAGGGGAGGGGAGAGTAAATAGTGGGCCAGGCAGGAAGATGGCGGCTGTAGCGGAGGTGTGAGTGGACGCGGGTCTCGGCGGCCGGATTTTCTCTTCCTTTCTTCTTTCCCCTTTTCCTTCCCTATTTGAAATTGGCATCGAGGGGGCTAAGTTCAGGTGGCGGCGCCGGGCGCAACGCAGGGGTCACGGCGACGGCGGCTGACAGCTGGAAGGGTAGACTTCCTTCACTGCTTGTCCTCCTTCCCTGCTCCGCTCGGTGTCAGGCGCGGCGGCGGCGCGGCGGGCGGACTCCGTTCCTCCTCCTGCTCCCCCCCACACCGGAACGGGCACTCTTCGCTTCGCCATCCCCGACCCTTCACCCCGAGGACTGGGCGCCTCCTCCGGCGCAGCTGAGGGAGCGGGGGCCGGTCTCCTGCTCGGCTGTCGCGCCTCCATGTCGGATAATCAGAGCTGGAACTCGTCGGGCTCGGAGGAGGATCCAGAGACGGAGTCTGGGCCGCCTGTGGAGCGCTGCGGGGTCCTCAGTAAGGTGAGCAACCCGCGGTGCCAAGGGACCCCTGGCCAGACTCACCTGCCGCAAGGCAGTCCGCTGAGGCCGTGGGGTGGGGCTGGCGGGAGGCGCGGAACGTGCCGGGGTGCGGGGCTGAGTAGTGCCGCAGCGACTGGGGATGAGGTGCGGATATAGGGGTACTGTCGCGGGTAGCCGAGGACCAGGGAAAGCGTGTGTCAACCTGGGATCCAGTTTGGGAGGCGAGACGACTTGGGACCCAGGGCAGCAGCTGTCCCAGGTGTACAGGAATCCGGGTTGGGCTTCAGCGGTGTCAGAACGACTGGGAGTGGTTCAAGTCGGACCTCTTAAAAGAGGTTGGTCTGTCTGAGGATGCCAAGTCAAGTAGGTTTGGGGGCATTTCGGACGCAACTGTTTCGATAGAAGCCGGAGCGGCTCGGCTTGGTGTTGAAATTTGAGGTGCTAAACTATGCCAGGTTAGATATAGTGAGACAGATGAATGTGGAGGACTTTCTCCCTCACCCTATACCCCAGTTCAGAACAGAGATACTGAATCAGCACCCGATAGGCACGAGAAATATTCATAGTAACTTGGAACATGTGAAAATGGAGACTGATCTTTAGTCCAGAAAGAAGAGCATTATTTAATAATAAAATATTTTTGCAGTAAGGGGTCCGGGGTTAGGAAAAGATATTTTACCTTTTATATATATTTTTAAATCCCTGTATCAGAATTTTAGCAAAGCAGTCATTTCTAGGACTTCAGATGGGTGATCTCTTGATAATACATGGTTGTGGGGGGTTTTGTTTTGTTTTTTTTATTTTTAAGTTTTTGCTATAAGAAGATTCACATAGCCTTTTTGACTTCTCTCTCCCTTCCTGTTAAACTTTTTAAGAACTGGCTGGAGCTAGCAGTTAACTTGGAAGGGAGAGCTGGGCCAGTCCCTCAACAAGCTGGTCATAAGATACTATGTCATGTGCAGGCACTGGCTATTAAGAAATCACCCTGTTTCCAGTATTCATACTTTGGCAAATCACTTGGACATTATTTGTGGAATTGTTTCATATTAGGCTTTTATAATGTCTTTAGGAAGGGGACCAGGAAAGGCATGAGTAGTCAGAACTAAGGATTGCAAGTGTTGACTTTTATTTGTATAGCAGAAAAATTATGTTATATATTGATGCTGTGATCATTCTTGAAATTTCAGTGCAAGGTTTTCAGTAAAGTGAAGCTCCTCAGGATTTCTTTAGATTAAATATATCCTGTGATTTAGGAATCTCTATTGAACACATTGTGTAGTAGGTATACATTTTCAGTTGGTAATAGTTGTGAAATGGGTTACTTGCTTCTCAGTGATTTTGATAGTTTGATCACTGCTCATGAGATGGGAATCCGACTGCCATACTAGTACTGTGGTGTGTTAAGTATTTTACAAAACAAATTGTACTTTTAACCTACTGATAATTACATTTTTAGGGGATGAGCGAGTGGAGTGACTGGGGGAAAAGTCACCAGTGTTCTTAGTATTGACTGTATGTGGAGTAGGTATACTATAGATCAAAAAATGGAAGATCAATCTCGATATTTAAATGCGTAAAAATGTATTTGACACCTCTATGGAAGGCGAGTAACTTAAATTTTGACTGTTGCTGCATATGTAGAATCAAAATGAATAAAGCTTTTGATATTATGCTTGCTAATAGCTTTGAAGGAAATTTTTCCTGAGATTAACCAATTTATGGTTACATATAGTGTTTTCTGGAAGCTTTTTAATCAAGGGTATTCTAAATTGAGTATATTAGCACCACGCTCTAACCAACTGAGCTAACCGGCCAACACTATTCTAAATTGAATATATATACTTATACTGAGTATGGTACATGTTTTTAAATGTAAACTATATATTTTGAATTCTTTGTATTCACCTGGTAATTTAAACAAGGGTCAGAACTCAGCTTTTTTTCTTTTCTTTTTATTGAGTAATGGAAATAAGTCCCAGTACAATTTGTTTTGTTTCTCCCTCAAAATGGGGTGGGTTTGGAATGGGCTGAGGTAAATTTATGTTAAAAACATACAGTTCAAAGCGTATTTTCCACCTGGTAGTCTGAAATACATGGAAATACCTATGAGGCATATTTCTTATAAATCACTTAAGAGTATAGATTCCAAAAATACTGGATATACAATAATTCTATCTGGTTATAACAAATATCATGATGGATCATGGTGGGGAAAAGATTCATGCCTTGGTTGGACTTAAAAGCAACTAAGTCTGGATAAAATAAGTCTCATTCAATTTCTGAATTTCCTCCATCCCTCATGGTTTACCTTCTTCTTTTTTTCCACACACCTTTTTTGAAATTCTATCCATCTTTAAGAGTCTAAGTCAAATACTGTCTTTTCCGTAAAGCCTTTTCTCATTTTGCCATCATTCAAGACCTTCTTCACTGGAATTCCCATAGCATTTTGTTTGTAGCTTGCTTCTGACTCTTACTCTAAATATTTTTTTTTCTCTTGGATTTGTGTTTGCTGGCCTGTTGGCCACAGTAATATTTGATTCTCCTGCAGTGTCTAGCATATTGCCTTGTCTGTATTTGTTAAATGGGGAAGAGTGAGGGAACATTATGAGAGCAGAGAAAAGACAAAAACCTGCCTTCCAGGTTTCATAACAGCTAATACTTATTGATTAAAGAGTACTGAAGCTCATATAATTTGTTCAGTCCCTTATAAGAACATGGTATTAAATTATGGATACATATTGCTGGAGCCCCTCCTCTGACTTTGAAAGAGTTCTGTTCTATTGAGAAATGCTGAAGGTTAAGCTTCATTAGTTCTGTGTAACTCTTCCTCAGACTCAGAAAATACTATGTCCAGGCACTGTTCTAAGTCTATTCTTGTTTAAACTTAACTCTAAGAGATGGTGTTTGACAAAGAAAGGAACACAGAGTAAGTAACTTGACCATAGTCACACAGTTTAGCCTTATGAAGTGTGGTAATTGTAAATGAGGCAGGATTAATCCATGGAGCGTATTGAATGCCCTAAACAATTTGTATGACAGTCAGTGGGAAGTTGTCCATGGAAGTTTTGGAGCTGGGGACTCCATACGATCAATATGTAAGAAACATAGGCAAATATGCTTAGTAAGTAAATAAGCTTGTGTAAATTATGAAAAAAACAAGATACTTAAGAAAAGATTATTAAGTCTTCTAAGGAATTTAGGAACTGGATAATTTGATTGGAATAGTTGAGAAGAGGAGGCAAATTTAAGGGTTTACTATGAAGGAAAGATAAGCAGGTTTTGGTAATGGGCTATAAAAATAGAGGAATGCTCAGGTATTGAGTATCTCGTGACTGTGCTGGGCAATTTCATTATTTTATTCAAGCTTCAAACAATAGGCAAAGAAACTGAAGCTTACAAAAGTAACTTGTTAAAACTCTCTTCACATGAGTTGTAAAGTAGTTGAGCCTATTTAATCCTGTATCCACTAATCTGATTGTATATATAATACACTAACACTGAGCAGAAGTGGCAGTCCAGCCAAGGAAATAAGAAAATAGGAAGGAAGTACACCTTATAGAAAGAGGTGAATTCAGTTTTATTGGTAACTATCATTTATTTCAAGCCCATATCTAAGTGTTGGTACATCACAAGCAGTTAGACATAAGGAAATGGTGATTAGGAGCCACTGGAATGACTTAAATTGTCGGCATAGCTGAGTTCTCAGAGAAGAGTTATAATGATGGGGTTTAGAAAAATTAAGAACTGGGTAGGGATGGTGGCTCACACCTTTAGTCCCAACACTTTGAGACTGAAGAGGACAGATCACTTGAGCCCAGGAGTTTGAGACCAGCCTTGGCACCACAGCAAAACCCCAACTCTACAAAAAATTAGCCAGGCGTGGTGGCATGCACCTGTAGCCTCGGTCACCCAGGAGGCTGAAGTGGGAGGATTAAGCCTAAGAGGTGGAGGTTGCAGTTAACCGAGATGGTGCCACTGCACTCCAGCCTGGGTGACAGAGTGAGACCCTGTCTCAAAAAAAATACAAAATAAAAGAAAATTTAAGAACTTAATCAGTCTCAAAAATGCTTAGAGAATAGAAAAATAAAGATTTCTCAGTGGATAAAGAACCTGAGCAAATGCAGTATATTTTGACAATCCATTTTGAATTAGTTTCTGGAATTGGCAGATGGTTTTGAGATTTTTCTATACTTCAAACCCCAGAGCATAGATAAAAAACATGCAAAAATAAGTATTCCCATAAAGGTTACATTTCTGTCTTTTCCAGTTTATTGTGATCTTCACTGTACAGCAAGACTTTAGCAACACAGAAACTCAGAGTACTGAAGACAGACAATCCAATATGTTTTTGAAAACCAATTTTATTTTGGTATTATTACTCTTGGGTTTGAAAAATATATGTTCAGACAAACTTGGAAAGTGAATTAGCCGTATAAAATATTATTCAGTTCTGTGGAGGAAAAGTGAAAGTTGATGCTGGCTTACTACAGATTAGTTATCTATTATTTTTACTTTGATATAGTTATGATCATTATAAATTTTCATATGGAAATAACAAAACTAGAGTTTTAACAGTAATTGACTTTATACTTCCGTTGACTTAGAATGCTTCATGCAGCCGTTGGTGTCAGAGAGTGAGAGACTACATACATAACTGAACATAATTCTCTGTTGAATATGTTAATTATGACAAGGACCAAAACAAGTATCATGAAGATACTTAGGAAAGCATGAAAGCACGCAAAGAACAAACAATAATTTTAATGAAACTCTGGCTTTGGTTTTATTCTTAAAATGTTAAAAGAAAATGGTATATTTTGTTTCTTACTGATTTACATATGATATTGTAAAAATTACTGAAAATCATTATGCAATCTAGAAAATGTCAACTTTTCACTTTTGTAATCATTTTACTGTTTATGCTTAGAATTAAGTTGGACTTTTCACATTTTAGTTTTAAAATTAGATTGCTGTTTCAAAAAGTTTGGATTTCTAAAATACTTCTATTTTTTGTTTTCTTCTTCCTTCCCTTCCCCTTCCCATTCCCAGTGGACAAACTACATTCATGGGTGGCAGGATCGTTGGGTAGTTTTGAAAAATAATGCTCTGAGTTACTACAAATCTGAAGATGAAACAGAGTATGGCTGCAGGGGATCCATCTGTCTTAGCAAGGCTGTCATCACAGTAAGTTTCTTTTCTTCTTCATACAACAAATATTTATTGAGTGTCAACTACATATCAGGAACTGTTCTGCATGTTCAGGATACATCTGTGAATAAAATAAAGATCTTGTCCTTGTAGAACATACATTCTAATACTTTTTTTCCATAAAGTTATTTTATTGTGCTTCCATAAAGTTATTTATTGTGCTTTTTGCTGAATATTGTTATTTTGTATAGACATGTAGTTTTTATTTTATTTATTTACTTTTATTTATTTTTTAATCCTTGGTTTCCTTGGAAATAAACATGTAGTTTTTATCTAGTGGGTGTATCAAACCAGTTTAAGGGCTTCAGGAAAAAAAATGTTTGAAGCCTTTCTATTTGTTGAAACTGTAACAGTTACTTTGTAGGTTACTGAAAATTTAAAAATAATACATCTTATAGGAAACATTTTAAAATTTTAACTTAAAACATATAAATGTACATTCATTTATAAACTGTTTAACATTGAGCTAATGCCATCTCTTTGTGGAGTTGAGAGAAGTTGTTCTTATATTCATAATACATGATTTGCTATTTCCAGTTTTGATTTCTCTAACATGGAATAAAAGCCTAACTTTTGAAAAACCCTAAGTATAGGCTCCTTCTAACTTTTTAGGATTTCCCCTTATATTTTGCAGTTACGTCACTTTTATCTAATTCAACACCCTTTAAAAGAGTAACTCACCTTAGTTGAGTCATTCTATATAGTTTATATTTTGTTATTGTCCTTTTTTTGTGTTTTGTTTTGTTTTTGAGACAGAGTCTTGCTCTGTCACCCAGGCTAGAGTGCAGTGGTGCAGCCTCAGCTCACTGCAACCTCAGCCTCACAGGTTTAAACAATTCTTCTGCCTCAGCCTCCCAAGTGCTGGGACAGGTGTATGCCACCACACCCAGCTAATTTTTGTATTTTTAGTAGAGATGGGGTTTTACTGTGTTGGCCAGGCTGGTCTCAAATTCCTGACCTCAACTAATCCATCTCGGCCTCCCAAAGTGCTGGGATTACAGACATGAGCCACTGCGCCCAGCCTACTTAGTTGACATTTAACTTATTATACAGAAACAACTATTCCTTTTTGCACTTGTAGTACATAGACTTAAATAATGTTTAAGTTATGTAAGGATTGTAGCAAGTAAACTGGCATAAACAGGTTTGGGAACAACCAACTGACTTGTTAAGCATGTAACCCAACTAATGAGAACAGAAGTGCCTGATTATACAAAAACAGCATACTAGTTAAGAATGGTCTGCATGCCTTGGGCAAAAAAAAAAAAAAAAAAAAGGTATTGGCTAAAACCAGACAGTTAAATATTGTAGTTAAAATATGAAAATGGGTATGTTAAAATAAAAATACAGATTTTACTAACCCAGTCAAAGAGAAGTCAGTTTTTTTTTTGTGATCGAATTTACCTTGCTTCTAAAAGTGAAAGCTAATATAATACTTCAGATTTCTGTTAATATCTAACTCTGACTTAACGTTTGTTATGCGTTTAGGGAAAATCTTACAGTATTTTCACGTTTTTTTCATACATTGTTTCCCCCCTTGTATATTCAGAGTTTGGAAAGTTTAGAATTGAATATCAAGTTAGAAAAACACAGAAGAAACGTTTGGAAGTGTTGATAATGAAACTACTACTCTGCATTCGTAGAGACGATTTTAAGGATATAGCTTTAACATAAAAGCTCAATATTTTGACTGGTATATGGTACGTTGTAGGGTGTTTAGAAATTGTATCTGGTTTAATACTTCGGGTGTTTTTCTTTCAAGATAGATCATTATTCATGTCTGGGGACAGGATAGTGATGGAAATGTACTTTGCTATCTTGAAGTGTTTTTCCATGGTCCTCCACTCCCCTTCTATTGCATATTATTGGGTATTTATTAGTTGCAATGCTTAACTCTTTGAAAATAGTATAATGATTGATATAAAAATGGGGACGAATTCAATTTTATCTTTATTGTTCCCTAAGTAGTAGTATTCCTGTAGTACCATGCTAGTTTCTGTGGATTTAAATGTTGTTATTCTGTCTTGAATTATGGACTATAATATTATTGCCTGGCTTATTTTGAAAAAATAAAATTTTTAATAAACATTTACATCCATCTTCTCAGGAAGAAAACAGTGTTACTTCATTGTAAATGGTTTTTGTTATAGCTATGTCTACATGCATAACTTTCATTGTGGCACAAAGTAAAAGACATGGGGAGGAACATGAAACAATTTGAATTCTTTGAAGGAGAGATACAGAAGTAAAGGTAAAAAGATGAATGAGGCAGCAAAATCCGTTATCATAGTGGTAGGTACAATGAAACATGATAGGAAGAAACACAAGTATTTATATTATTGAACTTGAACTTTCCTTGCCCTGTGGGTTCACAGACTCCATGTTACATATTTAAAGAAATTACAAAATATAACTGAATTCAGTGAACTCAGGATGAAGTTTACAAATTAGAGTATGTACTTTAGTTAAATAAATAAATGTAATAGTAATAGTCATTAAATTTTAATAGGCATCTCTTGGTATTTTTTTCCTTAAACATGGGCTATTACCTATATCACTTAATACAAAGAATACATATTAATGTTTAATTTCTTTATATGGCACCCTTATGGAATTGATAATATTCACATATGAAGAAATCTGGGCTTGAAGAGTTGCTGTGACTTTACTATAACCATTCATTATTATTTGTTGGTGTTGGTGAACCTAGCGTCTGAGCCCACATTTCCTGATAGAGCCTGATCCATTTTAAGTTCATTCTTAGTTTAATGATTAAATCATTCCTAATTTATAAAAACAGTTTTCTTTAGCTGTGTGATAATAAAGTGGGTGAAATAATTTCAAGGAACAAACTATGTCTTGGGAGAATTTATTCCTTACTGTGAAGGAATTGAGAGTAAGTAGGTGGGAGGAAAAATAGTGTTCCCTTATTTTGTGTAAAAAGAGCTATTTGTATGTAGAATAAGTGTTTGTAGAAAGACAGTTGAATTCTTCAATTATTATAGCTTGAGAAGACCCAGCCTCTGCTACAAAATTTGCCACTAGTAGATATTCTGAATATGTTAGTTGTAATTGTTTTAATTAAAAGCAAATGTTTATAGAATATTTACACTTTTTAATTTCTATTTTTTAAATAAAGTACACGATAAAAAATATAATTTGTGGCATTAAACAGTTTAAGAAATACATGCTGCTTTTTAGTCTTGCACTTAAAGAGACAACCACACTTAAATTTCTGGTCATCCTTTCAGAAAATGTGTAGGTCTGTACAAGGATTTGTTTGTTTATATCTTTCATAAATATTTACACAAATGGTATCATATTAAGTCTACTGTTCTGCACCTTGTTTTAATACATCTTACACATTAACTATTATGTTCTTTTGAGTCATATGGATATATTATGTTTATTTGCCTGGTCCTTGTTTTTGCACATTTAAATCATTTCTCATTTTTATTACAACCATTATTGAAACAAATACGTACTTTAAAATTTGTTTTTAGTTATTGTCAAATACTCCTTCAAAAGAGTACCACTCTTCACTCCTACCAGTAGTGAATGAGTGCCTCTGTTTCTCCCTATCCTTTTAAGTATTTAGGAAGTTGGATTTTGGCAAATGTTAAAGTATTTGTCAAACTGCTGCATTAAAATGGTATCTTATTTTAAATTGCACTTCTTATCCATAAGGTTGAGTAACTTAATAATTTATAGCCCATTTTTATTTTTTCTTTTCCAATCGCTTATGCACTTTTTTGTTTTTCTTATTGACTTGTAGAAATTATTTATATGATAATTAGCCATTTGGCACATTTGTTGAAAATATTTTTCCCATTGTCACTGGTCTGTTTCTTCATTGCTCTTTTTATAGTCTATATTAGGCCCTAGAAAAATCTTAGATTTTTACATGCTCTTATTGACATCTTTTATTACAGCTTCTATATTTACTTGTTTAGATAGGTGTTTTCCTCTCAAAGACTATCTCTCTGTATAAATGTAGATATATTTTCATCTAAAATTTACACTTGAAAATTGATTCCTGTGAAAGTTATTTTAGTTTAAGGAGTGATATTGATGTTTTTAGTTTTTTCCAAATGACTAATTCTGTATCCTGGTAGCATTAATTAAATAACTCACCTTTTTCCAAGTGGTTTGAAACACCACTTTTATCATATATTACGGTCCTATGTTTACTTAAGGTTGTTTCTGGACTCTCTTTTGGGCATTTGGCTTGTCCTTCTTCTTATCCCATGTTTAAAATTATATTTTGAGTATTTCTTCAACCAGTTCCTTAAATTGCTAGTGATTCATTTGTGAAGATAGTTGTAATTTGTTTGCAGTTACTAAAATTAGAAGATACTTTGTAAAATAGGTAGAGATTTTTGGTATAATATCTTTAGATGGAATTGGTTTTCTTAAGTTCTGTAGTTTGATGTCTCACCTTAGGCATCTGCCTTTGTATACCTAATATCTTGTTGAACTTTTAAAATCACCAAATGAGTAGAATTCCTATTATTCTTATAATAGGTTGGTTTTAGGGAAATTTATTTGCCAATTTCATGTTTTAATATTTTTAGAAGGAAAACTGAAAGGTAATGAAAATGTTACTGTTGGATTAAAAAAAAAAATTAAGGCCAAATAGTGATTAGGCAAGTTGGTTAGGGGGTGGTGCTGCAACAGGGGAAGTTGAAAGATCTTGGAAAAATTAAAGAAACTGATGGAACTTCATCTCTACATCAAAAAATACACAAATCGGCTGGACGTGGGGGTATGCACCTGTAGTCACGGCTGCTTTGGAGGCTGAGGTGGGAGGATCTGCTGCTTCAGCCCAGCAAGTGGAGGCTGCAGTGAGCCAAGATCATGCCACTGCCTGCCAGCCTGGGAGACAGAGTGAGACCCTGTCCTGCCTAAAAAAAGACAAGATACAAAAGCAAGGGAAGGAAGTGTTCAAAATTGAAGAGAACTGTAAAAATAAACAAATTTTTAAAGTGCCAGATAAAGAACAGTCGGATCTAAAAAGTTTTTGAATGTGGAATTGTAAAATGAGAAATTATGTTCTAGAAATGATGTTCACCAAATTGGATATCACCAAAGATGACAGTGCCATAAATAGTTATATAAGAACTCCAAATTAGTGAGAAATCCAAGAAGTAGGCCTTTTCTCAAGTGTGCAGTTTTACTATTTTGAACTGTGTTAGTGAGAACTAAAGGTAAGAGAGGAAGGTATGCAGCAAGTAAAAGCACTAGATAAGAAACTAGTTGTTAATTCTCATTGGAGGAGCATTTGTCAGTGAATTTTTAAAGAAGTAAGAATCTTGCTCTGCTAAGATTTATGCTTTGAGGAACTCATAATTTATGTGTTTAACAGTTCATTTGAAAAGAATATATTCCATCTTTCAATAATATATGGTTCAGATAATGTAACTCAAATAGCATAAATGAAGTAGAAAGTATTTAAAATATTTGCTAAGAGGTCTTGAAGAAGAAAAACATGAAAAAGAATACCTGTTGAAATCTGGGGCTGAGAATGTAGAAATAAGTCACAGAAAATTATAATTTAAATTATATAATTATAAAATGTTTTCATTTGCTAGGGTTGCTGTAACAAAGTATTATAAACTGGGTGACTTACACAACAGAAATTTACTGTTTCACAGTTCCAAAGGCTGGAAATAGGATCAGGACAGGAGGTTGCTGGGGTCTAAGAGTTTTGACCTGAGGATAACAACATAGCTTCCATAACAGGGTAGCCCAACTGGATTATCCTATTGTGAAGCTCATTTTTGGTAAACTCTAAGTAAAGCCTTTGGGCTTCCAGTCAGAAGATTCCCTATTCTTAACAATGAGCAGACAGCCGAGGATTACCAGTCATATGAAGAAAGTTTCCGAAGGAAAGAGATCAAGAGAATAAATGCAACACTAGAAGACAAATTATTCAGATGTCCAACAAAAATAAAGAAGGAAATTTGTCAGTATTTTTAAAGATAATAGTTTTTGAAATCTTGAAAATACTATGAAAAAGGAAGAGTTTAAAAAAATAGCTCTTGGAGATAATAAATATGGTAGCAGTGATGAAAGAAATGAAAAGAGTTAGAAGGTAGAATTATAGACCTTCCCAGAATGTAAAGAAAAATATTTTTTAAAAAAATCACCTGTAATCCCCACACTTTGGGAGGCTGAGGGTGGGCAGATCACGAGGTCAGGAGATCAAGACCATCCTGGCCAATGTGGTGAAACCCCATCTCTACTAAAAATACAAAAATTAGCTGGGCATGGTGATGCACGTCTGTAGTCCCAGCTACTCAAGAGACTGAGGCAGGAGAATCACTTGAACTGGGGAGGCAGAAGTTGCAGTGAGCTGATTGTGCCACTGCCATCTACCCTGGCGACAGAGCAAGACTGTCTCAAAAAACAAAAACAAAACAAACAAAACCGCCAAAAAGGTAGTAAACAGGACATAGGTAAAAATTAAAGGAATGATCCAGGAGTTCTAACATCTGAACAGTAGGGGCTCCAGGAAGAGAGAACAGAGGAATATCAGTGAAAGAATAAAAGAAAAATTCACAGAAATGAAGGACAGGAGTTTTACATTGAAAGGGTCGAGCAAGATCCAGTGTAATAGATTTTTTAAAAGACTGATGTTAAAGATACATTGTGTCGAGTCAGATCACTGAGAAGAAGATCTTGGATGCTTCCAGAGGGAAAAAGCATTACAACAAAGGATAAGAATTCAAAATGACTGTGGACTTCTCAAAAGCGATGCTGGAAGCTAAAATGCAATGGATCATGCCTACATTCTTCTGAAGAATAATTATTTTCAACAGTGAATTATATATTCAGCCAAACCACCAAGTGAGTATAAGGACAGACTAAAAGCATTTTAAAATATGGTCTCTACAAATTTACCTCTTGTTTTAAAAAATATTTTAGAGATACATGCTTACATATCTTTAGAAGAACTGGTATGTTTAGAATTTGCTTCCGAATAATGCCTTTGGAAGGGTATGAATTGATGAGGTTATAGATATAGAAAAAGAATAACCATTAGTTAATAATCGTTGAAACCAAATAGTGGTAATAGAGTTCATTGTTCTATGGTTTTTTACATACATGTGAAATTTTTCATAATAAAAAGTAAAACACAGACATCTGTCTTCTGCTGAAAGATATGCCCCATCAAAACAAGGAATAATTAAATAAACAAGGGGAAGATGTGATAGAGGTCATTGTACTCAAAGTATGATCTTTCCAGGGCAGTAACATCAGTGTAAGCTGTGAACTTGTTAGAAATGCACGTTCTCAGGCTCTGCCCCAGACGTAATGGATCAGAAACTCCGGATATAGAGTCCAGCATTCTGTCTTTAACAAACCCTCCAAATGATTCTGATGCATCCTAAAATTTGAGAACCACTTTCTTAAAGCAGGAAAAATAGCTGTGCTCAAGTAGAGAATGAACATGACTGGTGTTTTGTATCATCTCATTTTCTTAACTGCTTGCTCTGGACTTTGATAGTTGCTCTGACATTTATTAAATCAATGAGTTGTTACGCATAAAAAATACTACATTGTGCTACTAGTTCTAATAATCTGAACAACAGATGTAAGTATGATTTAAAGAGTTAGATTTCTGAATGTATAGCTTCTGGAAGACTGAAAACAGAAGAGTCCTTTGGAAAGTGGATGCTCAAGGAAAAATTTTGAGGACCCGCAAGAAAAAAAGAAACCAAAAAATTTGAAGTCCCAGGCCAGGCATGGTGGCTCACACCTGTAATCCCAGCACTTTGAGAGGCCAAGGTGGGCAGATAACGAGATCAAGATATTGAGGCTATCCTGGTCAACATGGTGAAACCCATCTCTACTAAAAATACAAAAATTAGCTAGGCGTGGGGACGCATGCCTGTAGTCCAAGCTACCTGGGAGGCTGAGGCAGGAGAATCGCTTGAACCCGGGAAGTGGAGGTTGTAGTGAGCCGAGGTCACTCCACTGCATTCCAGCCTGTCAACAGAACGAGACTCCGTCTCAAAAAAAAAAAAATTAGAAGTCCCACAATTCTCTTCTCTACTATCAAAACAAAACTCCACTCAAGTATCCAGACTTTGGCAAATGGCGGAAAGAAAAAGATGCCATTAAACTAAGGGTGTTGTAAAAATGTCCCCAATCACAAAAATAAACAAAAGGAAAGTTAAATCCTTCCTTTAGTGCATAAAATTGGGGAAAATTTCATACAAATCAACTAAGGAAAATTCTTCTAATCCCGTAAAATGACTTATCAAGCAAAAGAAAACTGTTAGTATATACTCCAAATAGAACTCAAAGTATACAACACTTGGGTTTGAAGATGAGAAACACCTTGAGTCAGAAATTCAAAATCAAGAACAAAAATGGGCAAAAAACAGGGAAAAAATGAAAAAAAAAGAAGAATTGTACTGAAAGAGATGAAAGAAAATGACAATAGATTATCTTAAATGAAGAAAATAAGATACCAGATATTGAAAATAGAGTCAAATGAAAATTTAGTACAGATGTTAAAGAAGGAATAGACGGCCGGTTGTGGTGGCTCATGCCTGTAATCCCACCAATGTGGGTGGATCCACGAGGTCAAGAGTTCGAGACCAGCCTGGCCAACATGGTGAAACTCCATCTCTTAAAAAATAAATAAATAAATAAAAGACAAAAGAAGGAATAGACAATAACCAAGAGAATGAAAGAAAGTAAAATTAGAAGGATCAGAAAAATTACTGAAAATGGAAAACAAAGAAGCACTAATTTTCTTTCATATTATAGGAGTCTGAAGAAAAAAACGTTTTTATTATACTTTAAGTTCTGGGATACATGTGCAGAATGTGCAGGTTTGTTACTAAGGTATACATGTGCCATGGTGGTTTGCTGCACCCATCAACCTGTCATCTACATTAGGTATTTCTCCTAATGTTCTTCCTTCCCTTCCTCCCCCTCTCCTCTGGCCAATAGGCCCCTTTGTATGATGTTCCCCTCTCTGTGCCCATATGTTCTCATTGTTCACCTTCCACTTATGAGTGAGAACGTGCAGTGTTTGGTTTTCTCTTCCTGTGTGTGTTTGCTGAGAATAACAGTTTCCAGCTTCATCCATGTCCCTGCAAAGAACATGAACTCATTCTTTTTTATGGCTGCTTAGTATTTTATGGTGTATATTTGCCACATTTTCTTTATCCAATCAATCATTGATGGGCATTTGGGTTGGTTCCAAGTCTTTGCTACTGTCAACAGTGCTGTAGTAAACATATGTGTGCATGTGTCTTTATGGTGGAATGATTTATAATCCTTTGGGTATATACCCAGTAATGGGATTTCTGGGTCAAATGGTATTTCTAGTTCTAGATCTTTGAAGAATCTCCACCCAGTCTTCCACGTGGTTGAACTAATTTACACTCCCACCAACAATGCGGAAGCATTCCTATGTCTCCGAATCCTCTCCAGCGGCTGTTGTTTCCTGACTTTTTAATTGCCATTCTAACTGGGGTGAGATGGTATCTCATTGTAGTTTTGATTTGCATTTCTCTAATGACCAGTGATGATGAGCTTTTTTTCATATGTTCGTTGGCCACATAAATGTCTTCTGAGAAGAGTGTGTTCGCATCCTTCACCCACCTTTTGATGGGGTTGTTTTTTTCTTGTAAATTTGTTTAAGTTACTTGTAGATTCTAGATATTAGCCCTTTGTCAGATGGATAGATTGCAAAAATTTTCTCCCATTCTGTAGGTTGTATGTTCACTCTGATGATAGTTTCTTTTGCTGCACAGAAGCTCTTTAGTTTAATTAGACCCTATTTGTCAATTTTGGCTTTTTGCCATTACTATTTTTGCTGTTTAGAACACTTGGAAAGAATTTTTTTTTAATGTTATGGGTACATAGTAGATATTTATGGGTAGATGGGATATTTTGATATAGGCATACAGTGTGTAATAATCACATCAGGGTAAATGTAGCATCCACCACAAGCATTTATCATTTCTCTGTGTTACGAATGTTCTAGTTATACTTTTAGTTATTCTTAAATGTACAGTAAATTATTATTCACTCTAATCACTCTGTTGTGCTATCAAGTACTAGATCTTATTCATTCTATCTAACTATATTTATGTACTTATTAACCTCCGCACTCCCTTCCTCTAATCTTCCCAGCCTCCGGTAACCATCATTGTACTTTCTATCTCCATGAGTTCAATTCTTTTCATTTTTACCTTACACAAATTAGTAAGAATGTGCAAAGTTTGTCTTTCTGTGCCTGGCTTATTTCACTTAACATAATGTCCTCCATGTTATTTGAAATGGCAGGATCACATCCTTTTTAATGGCTTAATAGTTCATTGTTTATATTTACTACATTTTCTTTATCCATTCATCTGTTGATGGACACTTATAACAGCCATTATAAATGGGATGAGATAATATTTCGTTGTGGTTTTGAGTTGCATTTCTATGATTAGTGTTGTTGAACATCTTTTCTCATACCTGCTTGCCCAGTGTTTGTCATCTTTTGAAAAATGTTTGTTTAGATCTTTCAACCATTTTTTAAGTAGATTACTAGATTTCTTCTTTTAGACCTGTTTCAGCTCCTTGTATATTCTGGTTATTAATCCCTTGTCAGATGGATAGCTTTCAGATATTTTCTCTCATTCTGTGGGTTGTCTCTTCATTTTGTTGATTGTTTCCTTTACTGTAGAGAAGCCTTTTAACGTGATGTGATCTCATTTGTCCATTTTTGCTTTAGTTGCCTATGCATGTGGGGTATTCAAGAAATCTTTGACCATTACCATTTTCTGGAGTATTTCCCCAGTGTTTTCGTTTAGTAATTTCATAGATTGAGGTCTTAGATTTAAGTCTTTAATCCATTTTGATAGGATTTTTGTATATATCAAGAGATAGGGGTCTAGTTTCATTCTTCTGCTTATGAATATTCAGTTTTCCCAGCACTGTTTATTGAAGAGACTGTCCTTTCCCCAATGTATGTTCTTGGCACTTTCCTCAAAAATGAGTTTACTGTAGGTGTGTGGGTTTGTTTCTGAACTCTCTATTCTGTTTCACTGGTCTGTATATCTGTTTATATCCCAGTACCCAGTCACTATAGCTGTATAGTATAATTTGAAGTCAGGTAGTAGAATTCCTACAGTTTTGTTCTTTTTGCTTAGAGTATCTTTGGTTATTCTGAGTCTTTTTTGGTTCTGTATACATTTTAGGATTGTTTCTTATGGTTTAGTGAACAATGTCATTGTTATTTTGGTAAGGATTGCATCAAATCTGCAGATTGCTTTGGGTCGTATGGACATTTTGACAATATTGATTCTTCCAGTCCGTGATTGTGCGATATCTTTCCATTGTTTTGTGTCCTCTTTAGTTTCTTGCATCACTGTTTTATAGTTTTCATTGTAGAGATTTTTTATTTCTTTGGTTAAGTTTATTCCTAGGGGTCTAGCTATTATAAATGGAATTACTTTCTTGATTTCTTTTTCAAGATTTTGTTGGCATATAGAAATGTTACGATTTTTGTGTATAAATTTTTGTATCGTGCAACTTTACTGAATATCAGTTCTAATAGTTTTGGTGGAGTTTTTATGTTTTTCCAAATATAAGATCATATCATTTCTGAATAAGGATAATTTGATTTCTTTTTTTTCAATTCATATACCCTTTATTTCTTTCTCTTTTCTGATTGCTCTAGCTGGGACTTCCAGTCCTATATTGAATAGTGATGGTGAAAGTGAACATCCTTGTCTTTCGGATCTTAGAGGAAAGGTTTTCAGTTTTGTTCCATTCATTATGATACAGGCCATGGGTCTGTTGTGTATGACTTTTATTGTGTTGATGTATGTTTTTACTATGCCCAGTTTTGTGAGAGTTTTTATCATGAAAGGATGTTGAATTTTATCAATTTTTTCAACATCAATTTAAATGACCGTATGGTTTTTTTCCTTCATTCTGTGGATATGATGTATCACATTGATTTGCATATGTTGAACCATCCTTGCTTCCCTGTGATAAATTCCACATGGTCACGATGAATGATCTTTCTAGTGTTTTGTTGAATTCAGTTTGATAGTATTTTGTTGAGGATTTTTGTATCAATGTTCACCAGGGCTATTGGCCTGCAGTTTTCTTTTTTTGATGTGTCTTTGTCTTAGTATCGGGATAATACTAGCCTCATAGAATGAGTTTGGAAGTGTTTCCTGCTCTGTTTTTCAGAATGGTTTGAGTAGGATTTGTTTGGTTCTTCCTTAAGTGTTCAGTAAAGTTCAGTGAAGCCATTGGGCCTAAGGCTTTTCTTTGCTGAGAGACTTTATTACGGCTTTGATTTTACTACTTGTTATTGATCTGTTCAGGTTTCTAATTTCTTCCTGGTTCAGTATTGGTCGTTGTATGTGTCTGGGAAAGTATCTGTTTCTTCTAGGTTTTCCAATTCTTGGCATATAGTTGCTTATAGCAGCCTCTAATGATCCTTTGAATTTCTTCAGTATCAGTTATAATGTCTCCCTTTTCATCTCTGAGTTTATCTATTTGGGTCTTCTCTTTTTTATTTTGGTGGTTGATCAAAGGTTTGTCAATTTTGTTTATCTTTTCAAAAAACCAACTTTTATTTCGTTGATCTTTTGTATTTTTTTGTTTCAATTTCATTTGTCTCTGCTCTAATCTGTATTATTTCTTCTACTAATTTTGGGTTTGGTTTGCTCTTTTCTTTCTTTAAGATGCATCATTAGCCTGTCTATTTGGAGGTTTTCTACATTTATCTGCTTATTGATAAAAATGTCACTCTTAGTACTACTTTCACTGTATACCATAGGCTCTTTTTTCTTCCTTTTTTTTTTCTTTTTTTTTTAAGTTTTCTTTGTGTAGACAGTGTCTTGCTTTATTGCTCAGGCTTGTCTTAATCTCCTGCCTTCAAGCAGTCCTCCTGCATTGGTCTCCCAAAATGTTAGGATTACAGGTGTGAGATACCACTACTGGCCTCCCATAGGTTATTGTATATTGTAGTTCCATTTTCATTTGTTTAAACAATTTTTTTTTTATTTTCTTCTTAATTTTTTCATTGACCCACTCGTCATTTTGGAGCATATCGTTTATTTCCAACTTTCTCTTGTTACTGAATTGTAGTTTTATTGCACTGTGGTCAGAGAAGGTACTTGATATGATTTCAGTTATTTTGAATTTTTAAATTTATTTTGTGGCCTAACATATGGTCTGTCCTTGAGACTGATCCATGTGCACTGAGGAGAATGTGTCTTCTGCAACTGTTGTATTAACATGTTCTGTAAATATCTTTTAGGTCCATTTGGTCTATAGTGTGGATTAAATCTGATGTTTGTTTCTTGATTTTCTGTCTGAATGATCTGTCCAATGCTGAAAGTGGGGTGTTGAAGTCTCCATTTATTGTATTATGGTCTGTCTCTCTCTTTAGTTCTGTTAATATTTGCTTTATATATCTGATTGCTCTAGTGTTGGTTGCATATATATATTTACTATTGTTATATACTTCTGAATTAACCCCTTTATCATCATATGATAACCTTCTGTACTTCTTGGTTCTGTCTTGAAATATATGTTATCTGATATAAGTATAGCTAATCATTCCTACTTCTTTTTGCTTTCCATTGGCATGGAATATCTTTTTCCATTCTTTTATTTTCAGTCTGTGTCTTTATAGATGGCATGTATTTCTTGTAGGCAGCAGATCATTGGGTGTTGCTTTTTTTTTTTTTTAATCCATTCAGTCACTCTGTTTTTTGATTAGAGAGTTTAATCTGTATACATTCATATTGTTATTAATAAGCAAGGACTTACGCCATTTTGTTATTTGTTTTCTGATTATTTTGTGGTCTTCTTTTTCTTCTTTCCTTCCTGTTTGTTTTCTTTTTGTGTATGTTTGCAGGTCATTCTCTCTGGTGATATGTTTTACTTTCTTGCTTTTTGTCTGTTCTAGGTTTTTTGATAAGATGTTACCACGAGGCTTTCAAATAACAAGCCATTATTTTAGACTCGTAACAACTTAGCATTGGTTGCAAAAAGATACAAACTAAGAAAACAGAGAGAATTCATAAAAACTCTATTAATTTTATCACCCCCCACATTTAAACTTTTTGTTGTTTCTCTTTATATGTTGTTATACTGTCTGTGTCTTCAAAAGTTGATAGTTATTTTTTGTAGGTTCATCATTTAGTCTTTCTACTCAAGATATGCATAGTTTACACACCACAATTACGGTGTTATATATTCTGTGATTGTGTACATACTATTACCAGTGAGTTTTGTAACTGCAGATGATTTCTTATTGCTTGTTGATGTCCTTTATTTTCCAGATGAGCATTTCTTATAAGACAGGTCTAGTGTTGAAGTCCCTCAGCTTTTGTTTTTCTGTGAAAATCTTTATTTGAAGGGTATTTTAATACTATTCTAAGATAAAAGATTTTTCTTCAGCACTTTAAATATTTCATGTTCTGTAAAGTTTCCACTGAGAAGTCTTCTGCCAGATGTATTGGAGCTCCGTTGTTTCTTTTCTCTTGCTACTTTTAGGATCTTTATGCTTAATCTTTTGGAGTTTGATTATTTAGTGCTTTGAGGTAGCCTTATTTGGGTTAAATCTCCTTGATGTTCTATAACCTTCTTATATGTTCATATTGATCTCTTTCTCTGTTGTTATACCTTTGAATAAACTTCATACCTTCACCTCACTCTCTATTTTCTCTTTAAGACCAGTGACTCTTGGAGTTACCCTTTTGAGGGTATTTTGTAGGTCTTGTAGGCTTGCTAATTTGTTTCTTACTCTTTTTTATCTCCTCTGACTCTGTATTTTTAAATAGTCTGTCTTCAAGCTCACTCATTGTATCTTCTGCATAATAAATTGTGCTGTTGAGAGTCCCTGATGTATAGTTCATCATATCAATGGATTTTTCAACTCTAGAATTTCTCCTTAATTTTATTAAATTTGTGCAGTCTGTCAAATTTATTTAATAGGAATCTGAATTTCTTCTCTGTTATCTTCAGTGAGCTAACTCAAAAATAGCTATTTTGAATACTGTATCTTAAAAGCCACATATTTCTGTCATTCCAAGATTTATCACAGTTGCCTTATTTAGTTTGTTTGGTGAGGTCATCTTTTCCTGGATGTTCTTAATGCTTATGGATGTTCACTGATTTCTGGTCATTAAAAGTTAGGTATTTTTTGTAGTCTTTGCAGTGTAGGCTTCTTTGTATGCATTCTTCTTAGGAAGATTTTCCAAGTATTCAGTGGGAACGGACTGTTGTGATTTAAATCTCTAGTTGCTGCAGCGGTATCTGCATTAGGTAGTACCCCAAGCATAGTAATGTTGTGACTCTTGCAGACTTAGAAGTAGAGATCTGCCTTGCTGGTCTTGGGTAAGATCCAAGAGAATTCCCTAGATTACCAGGCAGAAACTCTTGTTCTCTACCCTTTCCCCTAAATGGAGTCTCTTTGTGTTGAGCTGCATGGGGCTGGGGTAAAGGTGACACAAAGCACCACTGTGACCACTACCACTGGGACTCTGCTGGGTCAGTCCCAAAGCCACCACAGCACTGGGTCTTGCCTAAGGCCAACAGTGCCCACCGCCTGGCTACTGCTGATGTTTACTCAAGGCCTAAGGGCTCCCCAGTAGGTGTCAGTCAGTAGTTGACAAATTTAGCCAGGCTTGTTGCCTTCCCTTCAGGGTGGCAAGCTACCCCCTGGGCCAGGGCCTGGAGTCAGGAGCCTTAGGTATCTATCTGCTTGATGCTCTATTCTACTGGGGCTGAATTAGCACTCAAGCCACAAGTCCTTCCCACTCTTCTCTCACCTTTCTTCATGATAGAGTGTCTTCCTGTGTCAGTCACCGCCCCAGGCCTGTAATGAGTATTGCCGGGATACTGCTGATGTTCACTCAAGGTCCAAGGGCTCTTTAGTCATCTTGTGGTGAATGCTGCCAGGCCTGGGTCTCTCCTTTTAGGGTAGTGAGGTCCTTTCTGGCCAGGGGTGGTCTAGAAATGGCATTCCGGAGCCAAGGCCTGGAATTGAGGACCCCAGGAGCCCATCTGGTACTCTGTCCCAGGAAAGAAGTAGTTTTAGAAACGTTAAGTTAAGGTCATCAAAATACGCTTTTATCAAGTAATTATAATCAAATCAGTTCTGGTAAGGTCCTGTAGCATTCCAGTATCATTGCAAAAATATGTTTTGGGATCTCTGACATCCCATTATTTTGGGTGCTAGTCTTATTAAATTATGAGAGGAGAGATCATATATAACCCATTATTTTGGGTGCTAGTCTTACTAGATTATGAGAGGAGAGATCATATATAACCACAAAATTAGCATTTTCTTTTATTATCATTGTAGCCAAAAATCACAGTAATATAATTTGTCCATGTCTTTGCCTTTATTTGAGAGCAAAAATTAAAGACAGGGTTTTGTTTTATTTAGAGATTCTCAGAATTGAATAAACTATCAGGCGGATACATCAAGTCAATGTGTTATATGAAAACTGGAAATGAATGATGAATAGTTATATATAGCTTTCCTATGTATTTTCCTGAAAAAAAATTGCAAGTAAGGTTTACAAACAGAAAACAAATTGTTGAAAATATTTTGTACTTGGGGTTGATATTATTCAGACTACTTTGTCTGGGGAGTCCATTTCTCGTAGGCTGTTAGCACATTTTTATTAAGTAGCTTTTGTTATTTTAACATCTTTTATTGTAGGGTGGGCTGGACAGGTTTCTCTGACAAAGTGTTAGTGTATTTTAATGAGTTTAATGCCACGAAACTTAAGGTGCACCATATAATTATATACTTTATTAACTATTCAAGTTTATATCAGCTGTAAAACACATGCTTGTTTCAGAGATGTAAAAATGCGTGTGTTGGGGGAGTTTTTATAATGAGTGAAATGGGGAATTTGAGAAGCCATGCCATTTAGAGGAAGTGGTGACCAGATAAGAAGGCACATTAGTTGTAAAGGCCAACCACGGCTAGTTAAAGAAGGCCAGTATGGCTGGAGCAGAGTAGACAGGGGAAAGGAAAATTGTAGTGAGGCCTGGTTGTGGAGAGCCTTGCGGATCATCCATAAAGACTTGGACTTTAATGCTGAGTGAGATGGGAAGTTACTGGAGGTTTGAGCAGGGGAGTGATTTGATCCTTGCAACAGGATCACTTGGGCTGCGGTGTTAAGAATAGATTGTAGGAGACAGGGATGAAAGCAGGAAAATAGAATCAGGCAGCCTTTGAAGGCTGTTGCAGGTAGAGATGAGAGTGGTGGCTTGGATCAGAGTTACAGTGGTAGAGATTATGAAAAGCACTTAGATTCTGGATTTCTTTTGAAGGCAGAACTGACAAGATTTGCAGATTTGCTAATGAATTCCTATGGAGTATGAGAGAAATGATGAATCAGATGATTCAGGTCTAAGCAACTGTATTGTTACCATTTAGAGAAATGTGGAATCCTACAGAAGTTGAGGAAGGCAAATCAGATGATCAGTTTTGGATTATGTTGAGAAGCCTCTTAGGCATTGCAAGAAGATAATAGAGCAACTGAGTAAAAGTCTAGAGATGAGGGTAGAGGGCCCAGTTGGAGTTATATGTATGTGTGCACAGGTATGTATGTACAATGTCGGGCATATGTGTGTGAGAGTTTATCATTTGATTCTTGCGTTATTGACTGTTGCTTCAGAATTCCATTTTTCGCCCTTCGGTTTTCTGTAATTTTATCATTAGAGGTTTTCTTCAAATGTCTGATGAGCTTTGGCTGTCCTTAACAATGAGATAGAAGGAGAGATTAAGTATCTGGCTTCTACAAAGGACTTTTGTGAAGGAAGAAAGAATAGAGTTGACCAATGGTCTATTTTTAAGTATCATTTTTGTTTTTTAACTTTTTATTTTGAAATCATTTCACATAGAAAAGTTGCAAAAATAATGTAGGTAACTCTTATAAGTACCTAGGTTCAGAAAATTATGTAAATGATGTAGTGTTTTTCTCAGGGTATCACATCGGAGACATAGTGTTGATCCCTCATTTGACATTGATTTCAATAATTCAGCAAAGGAACAAGGGTTGTCTAGTTTTTCTGCTTTGTAGTTTCTGTATCCTTGAAACTAGAAGGTAAGGTCCATGGAAGATACGTTAAAACTGTGTAAACAGTAAGATACCATCTCACACCTGTCAGAATGTCTATTATTAAAAAGTCAAAAAACAACAGATGCTGAGATTGCAGAGAAAAGGGAACACTTGTATATTGTTGGTGGGAGTGTAAATTAGTTCAACCCTTGTGGAAAGCAGTATGGTGATTTCTCACAGAGCTAAAAGCAAAACTCCCATTCAACCCAGCAGTCTTATTACTGGGTATATACCCAGAGGAATATAAATCCTTCTACCATAAAGGCATATGTACTTGAATGTTCATTGCAGCACTGTTCACAATTTAAAAAAAAAAAAAAGAAAAAAAGACATAGAGTCAACCTAAATGTCCATCAGCGACAGATTGGATAAAGAAAATGTGGTACATGGACACCATGGAATACTATGCAGCCATAAAAAAGAATAAGATCATGTGTTTTGCAGGAACGTGGGTGGAGCTAGAGACCATTATCCTTAGAATAGTAATGCAGAAACAGTACCACATGCTCTCACTTTTAACTGGGAGCTGAATGGTGGAAACTCATTAACACAAAGAAGGGAACAATGGACTCTGGGGTCTACTTGAGGGTAGAGGGTAGGAGGAGGGAGAGGAGCAGAAAAGATAACTATTGGGTACTGGGTTTACTACCTGTGTGATGAAATAACCTGTACAACAAACCCCTGTGATACACATTCACTTACCTTCACATGTACCCCCGAACCCAAAATAAAAGTTAAAATAAAAAAAGACTATAACAATCTTATTCCCTCATCATCATTTTCTCTTATTTAGCAATTATTTATGATGCCTCTCCCACTCAATCTTTTTTTAATGTTTGCAAAGTAGTGATTTTTTCAATGCTGCAAACATTGCAGAGTTTATCAGCCAGCATTTTTATATATATATTTTATTGCATTTTAGATTTTGGGGTACACAAGAACAGAAAATCAAACAGCCAGCATTTTGCTGTTAAAAAAACAAACAATGCAAATCAGTGATTTGAGAAAAAATAAAAACAAACAAAATCCAGTCTTTTTTTTTTTTGTCCCATTAAATAACATAGGACACTTACCTGTTTCTACTTAATATTGAATGTGTTATCTATTACTGTACTCATATATTTTGATGATCAAATTGTCCTAGATGGAAGCACCTTTGAGCTGATTCTTTCTTCCTTTTGACATAACCCCTTGGCTTTTTTTTTTTTCCTTACTTTCAAGCTCAAGATTTTTCGGATTCATCTTATCTTATACGTCCCCTGCCCCATTCCTGGAGTTAGCCATTTATCTGAGGAGCCTTGCTTGCTTTGCATGGGGAAATAGTGTCAGATGGGGGTAGAGGGTGAGAGTTTCACTACTCAATTTAGGCTTTGCCTTAATCTTTCTGTTTTGAGCCCTTTTCCTCAACTTTCTTTGATAGTGCTTACTTTAGGGGTTCTTTCAATTCAACATATCCAAATAGAAAACCTCTAGTCTTCTGCTGGAAGGGTAATTTGGCTATTTTTAGGGATGGTGTTTAAGCAGACTAATTGCTTCTTACTTTTAATTAGTTCTTCTGTTTATAGCTTCAGAGGAATCTGCAGTTAGAAATTGCTGATTCTCTTTATTTTTATTCTTTCTGTGGGTCTTTGGAACAAATAGGATTGCTTCTTATCCTGTCCTCCCTCACTGCACACAGGTTTCCCTATTACCTGTAACATCTTAATTTGCTCATTTGCTTTCAGATATCTGAAATATGATTGAATTCTCTTTTTTGTTGTTCTTATTTTCTATTGTTTGTTTTTTGTTCTTTGTTTGAGGCAGAGTCTTGCTCTGTTACCCAGACTGGAGTGCAGTGGCATCATCTCGTTTCACTGCAAAGTCCACCTCCAGGGTTCAAGCAATTCTCCTGTCTCAGCCTCCTGAGTAGCTGAGGTTAACAGGTGCTGAGCCACCACACCCGGCTAATTTTTCTATTTTTAGTAGAGATGGGGTTTTCCATGTTGGTCAGGCTGGTCTTGAACTCCTGACCTCAGTTGATCTGCCCACCTCAGCCTCCCAAACTGCAGGGATTATAGGCGTGAGTCACTGTGCCCCCCGGCCTCCTCCTCCTTATTTTCTTATTTCTGGTTTGATGCCTTTTCTTATCTTTTAAATGGGGTTTGTTAAGAAAGTAAAGATGAATATATTAATCTGCCATATTTACCCACCAGTCTTATGTATTTTAAAATGAACATTTTTTCCTTTAACAAAAGTATTATGTATGATTTATGGAAAATACAGGTAAGCAAATGAAAACAGCTCTACTCATATAGTTTATAGGTAGTTACTGTTAATCCTTGATGTGTTTTTTAATACATACAAACATGCTTATTAAAATAGCTGGATAATATTCCATGGAGTAGGTATCCTATTCGTTTTTGGGTTTTTTTGTTTGTCTGTTTTTTGTTTTATGTCTTATTAGACCTTTACTCTCATTGAACTGACCTTCCGTGATCTTATTTGTGCTATATATCATTATGGTTGGGACATTGCGGGTAAGCAATAAGGCAGTTACAAACCCCAGAAATTTTTAGAAATAACACTAAGAGGTTTTAAAGACTATGTCAGAGGAGATTTTGATAGTATTATCATGTTTTTCATGAACTAGGATGTAGTTTCATGGAAACACAACTGAGAGAGTAGAAAACCTAGTCAATTTTACTATACTTTATCTGAAAAAAGACTTTCTGTGTCACATATTTCAACCTGCCCTGTTTTCAGCTCAGCTGTACCCTTGATGTTATGGATCAGAGAAAGCCAAGTAAAGGGGGAGCCAATTAGCAGAGCAGTATCAAAATGAGACCAAGACATCTAGAAATTTACTTACAAAGAAGGTTTACAAGAGAATACAGACTTCAGAAGAACCAGCTCCCCAAATAAAAATGCTGTCAGTTTTAAACGGGGGAAAATAAGATTCCAAAGTTTATATCTAGTCTCTATATAGCAGGAAAAACAACAGTTTTTCATACTTTTCATCTGATTATCATATGTGCAAAGGTCATCACATATCTTCAGATAACACCTTTGCAGAAGTCAAGGATAAAGGGGTTGTTAGGGAGTCAGTAGTTAAAGGAACAGTTCAAGGTTTTGTTAATTCGGGAATTTGGGGGACTTTAAATCTAAGTGGGATGACTGGATTTTTTTTCCTCCATCTCAGAGTACAAAGTGTTTTTTCCTCTTGAGTGTGATGTGCAGACTTTCCATAATTACAGAGGACGAGGCATCAGTTTTGTCTCCAAAGAAGGGCATTGTGCATGGAAAAGAAAAGCCTAAGTATTTTTCACTGTTTCCAGTGTTATTTAGAGTAGGGAGTTCCCTGATCAGCCAAAGTATTTTACTATCCAGTCCTTATGGTTTTGTTATATCCAACAAGTTATCATTTTGATCACCTAACTACCTTTGCTCTAGTTTCTTATTTTCAAGCTGTTAAATCGGATGGGAAGCATATGTGGAGAGGTGGGAGTTAGAGGTTGAAATTTTAGATAAGGTGACAAAGGAAGGGATTCACTTGAGTCAGTACCTTAAGGAAGCAACAGATAAACAATGAATGTATTTGCAGGAGAGTATTGTAGGAAGAGGAAAGAGTGGCTCTGAGGTTAAGTCAGGGGTATAGAGTTTGTCATGGAGAGCATTGAAGGACTTTGAACAGAGGAGTGACATGATTTGGATTTCCTTTTAATCATTCTGTTATATATAGTAAATATATGGTAATAGGTAGTGATTGGTACAAAAAAAAATCACAATTTCTGTGCTCTTCTTATATCTTCACAGAGTTGGGGTATAGTTATCTGAAGCCCAGCATTACAAATTGGAATAAAAAATACAACCTCTTTAACTTATCATTTAATTCATCTACAATTTAAAATGCTTTATGCTGCCAGATTGTCTAAAACGTGTTTCCTTTTTCCACCTGTATTTGTGTTTTTATGTTGCATAAATAATCCCTATGAATTGATAGAGACAGATGTTTTAGAGAAGATTGTATTGTTTCAAAGCTAAATTAGTGTTTATTAAAGCTTGATTTTATTTTTTATTGAATAAATTAAAAAATAGGTTTTTTAAAGTATGTAGCTGACATTTGAGTGCTTTTGCTATGCCAAACATTGCTCAAAATGTTTTCACTACTTGCACATACAAAATGTGGATTATCACATTCAGTCCTCTCAAAAGGCCAGTGAAATAAGTTTTATTATTACCCCCACATTCATAGATAAGGAATTGAAACTTCAGAGAGTTTAAGTAAATTTGCCTAAGGGAAAGTCTGTATACAATCTCTGACCTTTGATAGGCTGGAAAGTAACATAGAAGAGTTCTGTATATGAATATACTGATTCCAGGGAAAGCTAAATTGTTAATTGTTGAAGAAAGGGGAAAAAAAAGGCTAATAGTAAGCCCCTAAGCAGGAAAACAAATATCTGAAAGAACAGACCCTTTGTCAAGTTTAAGGAAGAGGGACCCAGGAACAATATAATTTTCAAAGGACATGTTAATCACCCTGTTTTGTGAAAATGCCTCAGGAGCCATTTGGTGAGAGTGGCAATGATCTTGAGGGGAAAATAAAACTGGTAGGGCTCTTATTTCCTTCCTCATTCTCGTACATTTTAAAAATATATAGGTATTAAAGTTAAGATTTGGGAAGGTGGGGCAGTAGCAGACAGGATTCTATCACTTAAAATGGAAATTGGAAAAACATTACACTAAATTTGGGGCTACTGGCAACTAAAAGTCTTTTTACTCTATTTTGATCCCATGTTGAAGCTTTTATATTAGATTTTTCTGGATAGGATTCTTACAAGGAGCACATTTACCAGAAAATTGAAATGGCTGGTTATCATGGCATTTGTTCCCTTGCTATAAATCATTAAATTGTCAGTATGGTATGTTTATTGATACATTCCTAAATCTCTTGGAAGCATCTTAGGTTAGACTTGAAAGTCTCTCTATATCTGGGGCAGTGACAAGATCTAGTTTCTGGATTTGTAAAACTTTTTACCTGCTTTGGACTGTGGATATTTTCCCAAGATCATATCATGTGTGTTAGGTACTGGATATAACCAGTTGGCCTGCTTTTAACACCTCAGTCTTCGTTGTGTCCTTAGCCTGCCTGGTGTATGATAATCTCATGTAGTCTATTAAATTACATGAAGTGCAGTGGCATGGTCATAGCTTACTGCAGCCTCGAACTCTTGGGCTCAAGTGATCCTCCTGCCCCACCCTCCTCATCTACTGGCATTATTAAAAATAAATGACTTTAGACACTAATCCAATCTGAAGAATAATGAATTTAGCCTTACCTAAATTCATTATTCTTCAGATTGGATTAGTGCCTAAAGTCATTTATTTTTAACTGACTTTCGTGATGTATTAGGAGAATAGTTCTTCTACTTGATTAAGCTGTGGGTTCTACTAGCAGGTATTTTGATTACAGCTTTATTTCGCCAACATATAACAATGATTAAGATTGACAGCCAGTCCTTTTACTTTAAAGTAACATTTTTTTTACATTTTTAAAAAAATTATTAATTTTTAAAGTTGGTATAAAATTACGTTTATTGTATACAACATGCTTTTTTGAAGTACATATACACTGTGAAATGGTTAAATCTAGCTAACAAATATATTAACTCACATAGTTACCATTTTTGCAGTGAGAAGACTGAGCATCCACTCTCAGCATTTTTCAAGAACATAGTATGTAATCGTTAACTATAGTCACCATGTTGTACAATTGATCTCTTAAACTTAATCCTCCTATCTAACTATAAGTATATATCTGTCCTTTAACCAACATCTCCCTAACCCTCTTCACCTGCTAAACTCTCCAGACTCTGGTAACTACCATTCCATTCTCTACTTCTATGAGATCAACTTTTGTAAGATTCTACATATGAAGGAAATAATACATTATTTTTCTTTCTGTGCCTGGCTTATTTCGCTTAATGCCCTCCAGATTCATTCATGTTGTCAAAAATGACAGAATTTTCTTCTTTTAAATTCCTGAATCAGTCAGCTTTGGTGGCTCATGCCTGTAATTACAGTACTTTGGGAGGTCCAGGCAGGAGGATCACTTGAAGCCAAGTATTCAAGACAGCCTGAGCAGCATAGCATAGCAAGACCTTGTCTCTACAAACAAACAAAAATGAGCTAGGCATGGTAGAGTGTGCCTGCAGTTCTAGCTACTGGGGAGGGTAGGGCATGAGGATCATTTGAGCCCAAGAGTTCAAGGTTGCAGTAAGCTATGATCATGCCACTGCACTCCAACCTGGGCGACAAAGCAAGACCCTGTGTCTGGAAAAAAAAAAAAAAAGACTGCATAGTATTCAATTGTATACATATACTACGTTTTCTTTATTCATCTGTTAATGGACACTGGGGTTGATTCCATATATTGGTTATTGTGAATAGAGATACAATAAAAGTAGGAAGTACAGATGTCTCTTCAACTTATTGAGTTTATTTACTTTAGATGCATTCCAAGGAGTGGCATTACTGAATGATATGGTAGTTCTGTTTTTCATTTTTTGAGGAAACTCCGTAGTATTTTCCTTCGTGGCTCTACTAATTCACATTCCTAACAAGTGTGGGAGGATTCCCTTTTCTCCCCACTCTTGCCAGCACTTACTCTGTTTCGTCTTTTTGCTGTTAGCCATTCTGGCAGGAGTGAGGTAATATCTCATTATGGTTTTCATTTGCATTTGCCTGATGATTCATGACATTGAGCATTTTTTATATGTGTTGGCAATTTGTGTTTTCTTCTGAGATATGTTAGTTTCAGTGTTTGTGCATTTTTTAACTGGGTTGTTTTCTTGTTATTGAGTTGAGTTCCTGATACTTTTCTAATATTAATCCCTTATCAGATACATAGTTTGCAGATATTTTCTCCCATTCTATGGGTTTTCTCTTCACTTTATTGATTGTTTCTTTTGCTGTGCGGAAGCTTTTTAGTTTGTTGAAATCTCATTTATCTATTTTTTATTTTGTTGCCTTTACTTTTGAGATATTATTCGAAAAATTCTTGCCAGACCAATGTCATGGAACATTGTTCCTGTGCTTTCTTCTAGTAGTTTCATGGTTTTAGGTCTTATATTTCAGATTTTAATTCATTTTCAGTTTAATTTTGCATACAGTGAAAAGTAAGCATTTAATTTCATTCTTCTGCATGTGAATCCCGTTTTCCCAACAATAATTTTTTTTTTTTTTTTTTTTTTTTTTTGGGAGACAGAGTTTTGTTCCTGTTACCCAGGCTGGCATGCAATGGCACAATCTCGGCTCACCGCAACCTCCACCTCCTGGGCTCAAGCAATTCTTCTGCCTCAGCCTCCGAGTAGCTGAGACTATAGGCGCACACCACCATGCCCAGCTAATTTTTGTATTTTTAGTAAAGACGAGGTTTTACCATGTTGACCAGGATGGTCTTGATCTCTCGACCTCGTGATCTACCTGCCTCGGCCTCCCAAAGTGCTGGGATTATAGGCGTGAGCCACCACACCTGGCTCACTATTTATTAATGAGAGTGTCCTTTCCCCATTGTATGTTTTTCACATCTTTGTCAAAAATCATTTAGCTGTAAATGCACGGATTTATTTCCAGGCTGTCTGTTGTGTCTGTTTTTATGCTAGTTACCTGTTGTTTTGATTCCTGTAGTTTTGTGTAGTATATTTTGAAGTCAGGTAGTGTGATCCCTCCAGCTTTTTTCTTCTTGTTCAAGATTCCTTTGGCTACTTGGGGTCTTTTGTGGTTCCACATGAATTTTAGGATTACCTTTTCTGTTTTTATGAAAAATGTCATTGGTATCTTAAGAAGGATTGCATTGAATCTGTAGATTGCTTTGGGTACTGTAGACATTTTAACAATACAGTCATGTGTCTCACAAAGATGTTTCAGTCATCAGCATACCACTTCTAAGCCAGTAGTTCCATAAGGTTGTAATGGGACTGAAAATTTTCTGTCACCTGATCATGTTGTTGCCATGATAAAGTCACAGATTAATGCGTAACTATTTCTGTTTTTAGATAAACAAACACTTACCCTTGTATAAAATTGTCTACAGTATTCAGTATAGTAACATGCTGTCCAGGTTTATAGCTTGGAAGCAATAAGCTATACTACATAGCTTAGGTGAGTAGTAGAAGTAGTAGGCGATACCATCTAGATATGTGTAGCTGGCGAAATCGCCAAACGACACATTTCTCAGAACATATCCCCGTTGTTAAGTGACACTTGACTATATAAATTCTTCTGATTCATGAACATGGGATCTCTTTCCTTTTATTTTTGTCTTCTATTTCTTTCTTAAATGTTTTATAGTTTTTAGTGTAGAGATCTTTCACTTCCTTGGTTAAATTTATTTGTATTTCCTTTTCTTTTTGTAGCTATTCTAAATGGGATTTTCTTCATTTTTTTCCCCCAGATAATTCAGTTAGTGTATAGAAACACTGGTGATTTTTTAATGTTGATTTTGTTTCCTGCAAGTTTACTGAATTCATTTATTAGTTCTAACAGTATTTTGGTGGAGTCTTTAGGGCTTTCTGTATATAAGGATCATGTAATCTACAGACAGGTAAAATTTAACTTACTTTTTTGTCTTGCCTAATTGGTCTGGCTAGGACTTCTAGTGCTGTGTTGAATAGAAGTTGCAAGAGTTGGAATTCTTGTCTTGTTCTAGATCTTGGAAGAAAAGTTCAACTCTTCCCTGATCATTGTATTAGCATATGGCCTTTATTGTGTTGAGGTACATTTCCTTTATAACTAATTTGTTGAGTGTTTTTATCATGAAAGGATGTTGAATTTTGTCAATTGCTGTTTCTGTATCTATTGATTATATGGTTTTTGTCCATCAATTATGTTAATGCGATATACCACATTTATTGATTTGTTTGTGTTGAACTGTTGTTGCATCATTATATCACTTGATCATGATGTTTAATTTCCATGTATTTGTGAATTTTCAAAAGCTCTTCCTTTTATTGACTTCTAGTTTTATACCATTGTGGTCAGAAAAGATTATATAATTTCAGTTTTCATAAATTTGTTAAGATTTGTTTTGTGGTCTAACATATGATCTGTTGTGAGGAATGTCCTATGTGTAGTTGAGAAGAAGAATATATTCTGCAGCTGAAATGTTTTGTACATATGTGTTAGGTCCATTTGGTCCAGAGTATAGTTTAATTCTGATGTTTTCTTGTTGATTTTCTCTCTAGTTCATCTGTCCATTGCTGAAAGTGGGGTGTTGAATTTCCCTATTATTATTGTGTGTAGTGTTTCTCTCCAGATCTATTAATATTTGCTTTATATATTTAGGTGTTACAATGTTGGGTACATATTATTTATAATTGTGATATTCTTTTGCTGAGTTATCAATATATAATGATCTTCTTTGTCTCTTTTTTACAGTTTTTGTCTTAAAGTCTATTTTATCTGATAGAAGTATAGCTATTCCTGCTGTCTTTTGGCTTTCAGTTGCATAGAATATCTTTTTAAATCTCTTTACTTTCAGTATATATATATATTGAAATGAGTCCCTTATAGGCAATATATAGATGGGCCTTTTTAAAAATCCAACCAGTCACTCTGTGTCTTTTGATTGGAGAATTTAATCTATGTATTGATAGGTAAGGACTCGCTGCTGCCACTTGTTTAATTGCTTTCTAATTGTTTTCCATTCTTAATGTCTTTGTGGCTAAGTGATTATAGTACCTTTGATTCCTTGCCTTATATTTATTTATTTTTTGTATTTATTGCAGGTTTTTGCTTTGTGATTACCATAAGGTTTACAAAAAACATAGTTATAAAAGGTTATTTTAAACTGATAACTACCTAAAAATAAACTCTTTTTGCTCTACTGCCCCTCAGTGTTTTGAATTTTTAATGTTACAATTTTGATCATTATTGCCACATTTTGAATATTTGGCAATATATATACCTTACCAAATTTTGAATATTTATATATCTCCAGGTTTGCAAAGTTTTCTGTTCTTTATTCTTTGAATAACCTTTCTACTTGTTTGTCTTTCTCTACCACTCCCTCTGGAACTCTAATGACTCGAAAATTTGCTCTTTTAATGCTGTCTCAAATTCCGTAAGCTTGCTTTATTCCTTTTCAGTCTTCTTTTTTTTCTGACCATATATTTTCAAATAACCTGCCTTCATGTTCACAGATGCTTTTGAGTCATTGATTTTGCTGTTGATGTTCTTTATTGCATTTTTCATTTCATTCATCTATTTTTTACCTCCAGTATTTCTGTTTGGTTTTCTTTTCTTTTTTCTTTTGAGAGGGAGTGTCGCTCTGTTGCTCAGGCTGGAGTACAGTGGCGAGATCTAGGCTCACTGCAACCTCCACTTCCTGGGTTCAAGCAATTCTCCTGCCTCAGCCTCCTGTGTAGCTGGGATTACAGGTGTGCGCCACCATGCCTGGCTAATTTTTGTAGTGGCGGGGTTTTACCATGTTGGTCATGCTGGTCTCGAACTCCAGACCTCATGATCTGCTTACGTTGGCCTCCCAAAGTGCTGGGATTACAGGCGTGAGCCACCATGCCTGGCCTGTTTGCTTTTAATTACTATTACAATCCATTAATTTTCTCATTCTGGCCATTTACTATTTTCCTCATTTTGTTCAGTGTTTCTGTGCATTTTCTTGAAGTTCATTGAGCTTCCTTAAAACAGCTATTCTGAATTCTTTGTCAGGCTTTTGAAACATCTTCATCTCTTTTGGATTTGTCACTGGAAGTTTATTTTGTCTATTTGGTAACGTCATGTTTCCCTGATTGTTCTTGATCCTTGCTGTTGTGCATCTGTTGAAGAAGTAGGTACTTATTGCAATTTTTGCAACCTGGCTTTATCTGGCTCTTTATCAGCCAGTTGGTAGATCCTAGACAGGTCATCTGGTATGATCTCTAAGCCCATGACTGTTGGAACTGTTGCAGCATTAGACTTTCTACACCAAGAACTACCATGATCAGTATAACAGCAGACTAAAATCTGTTGCTACCACGGCTGGTACAGCACTGGAGTGCATCTGAAAATCATGAGGCCTGCCTGCGGCTGAGGTTTGACTGAAACCGGAGGCTACTGTCATCATCCAGCAGTGATGGGAGCCAAAAATTGAGTCCATTTTACAATGGCTACAGTTTACCACCCAGCACTGGGATTGGTGAGGAGATTCAACTCACACATACCAACCTGGATTCAGGTACTGTGGTGGGTCTGCCCGGCACTGGAGTTTTACTGTGGCAGACCCAGTATTGGGGACCAAGGGAAAGTCCTACACTTCTCTCTTTTTCCCCCTAGCAGATGAGATATCTCTGCATTCTGCTGCCTAGGATTGTGGGACGGTTGACACAAATACTGTAAAACTATTCTTTGCCCTCTTCAATGGGTATTTTTTTATTAGTATGCCATAAACAGGTATTGTGAACTTTTACTTGGTTTTCTTAGCTCTTTTGAAAGTGTTTTCATGCATGAATCGTTATTCAAAATGATGTTTCTACAGGGGAATAATCACTGGAGAGTCCTTTTTCTCCATCTGGCTCTGCCTTCTTATAACGTCAATTTGTTTCATTTCAGAAGTAATGCCTATCCATTATCAAACTCTTACCAAATACAAAAATTTCTAAAAAAAAAAAAAGAAAAAAAAGAAAACCACTTGTAATTCTAACACAAAGGGCCAACCGCCTCTTTCATTTTGTTGAATTAAGTTTTTCACTTAACAAATTTCTAGTTTTTCACTTAAAAAAATCTTCTGTAAAATTTTGAAATAATTGTACATTCTTAAAATCTTGTAAAAATAGAATAAATGGGTTCCATGTATCAGACCATCCATCTGTGGTCTGATTTTACATAGCTATGGTTAAATATCAAAAACAGGAAGTTAACATTGGTACACCTCACCTTAATTTATGTTTTACCAGTTTTACATATACTCATCTGTGCATCTGAATAGTTATATGCAGTTTTATCACTTAGAGTCTTATGAAAATCATCACAATCAAATTACAGAACTGTTTTATCACCCCAGAGATTTCCTATGCTACTTTTTTTTTTTTTTTTGGTGACACAAGATCTCACTTTGTTGCCCAGGCTGTAGTGCAGTGATGCAGTATTGGCAGCCTCTGCCTCTCTGGTTCAAGCAGTCCTCTGGCCTCAGCCTCCCAAGTAGCTGGAACTACAGGGACACACCACCATGCCCAACTAATTTTTGTATTTTTGGTAGAGATAGGGTTTTGCCAGGTTGACCAGGCTGGTCTTGAACTCTGAGCTCAAGCAATCTGCCCACCTCAGCCTCCCAAAGTGCTAGGATTACAGGTGTGAGCTACCACATCCACCCTCTTATGCTATCTTTTTATAATTACAACTCTCTCCCTTCATTCTACTCTCTAATCCCTAGCCACTGGAAACCACTAAGCTGTTCTCCAGTTCTATAATTTTATTATTTTGAGGATTTTATATAAATAGAATCATACAGTATATAGCTTTTTGAGATTGGCTTATTTCAGTCAACATAATATCCTTGAGAATCCACTAAGTTGTTGAATATATCAATAATTGGTTCCTTTTTATTGCTGAGTAGTATTCCATCTCTGTACTACAGTTTAGGCATTCACCAGTTGAAGGACATTTGGGTTATTTACAGTTTGGGGCTGTTACAAATAAAGCTTTTTTTTTTTTTTCTTGAGACAAGAGTCTCGCACTGTCCCCCAAGCTGTAGTGCAGTGGCGCGATCTCGGCTCACTGCAATCTCTGCCTCCTGGGTTAAAGCAATTCTCCTGCCTCAGCCTCCCAAGTAGCTGGGACTACAGGCATGCGCCACCACGCCAAGCTAGTTTTTTTGTATTTTTAGTAGAGACAGGGTTTCACCATGTTGGCCACGATGGTCTGGATCTCCTGACCTCGTGATCCGCCTGCCTTGGCCTCCCAAAGTGCTGGGATATCAGGCGTGAGCCACTGTGCCTGGCCACAAATAAAGCTTTTGTGAATATTTTTCTGTATGTTTTTGTGTGGACATGAGTTTTCTGAATTTTATTTTCAGCATTCAATAAAGAGGGTCACCTGGAACTAGAAACCACATTAGGTATTTTAGCAGAGAGTGTTCAGACAGTTGTGGGAGAAGTGAAAGAATGAAAGAAAAACATTGAGGTAATACAGAATTGATAATTGCAAGGACCAGCTTCTGCTTCTTAGACTGTAGGAACAAAGGGTAGTGGTTAGGATTATCAGAACCTGTAAGTCTAGAGGGATAGTCCTGGGGAGTGTGACACAGAAGAAAAGTTGCTGCCTGCTGGCATTAGGCTTTCTACACCCAGAACTACCATGGTCAGTATAACAACAGACTAAGGACCTACCTTAGGACCCGCGTGGAATGAGGCTTAAACCTCTGAGCTGAAAGGGACATCGAGCTGGTGAGTACTTCTGGAACTCAGAGAAAGGATCTTTAGCTGGTGAGTACTTCTGGAACTCAGAGAAAGGATCTCTTTAAGAGTTGAGGCTCAGCTGGAAGGGGTTGCTCTTCATCTGCTGTTGTTATCTCAGAGGCTTAAAGGAAATGCTTTGTGCAGCTGGGTCTCAGACATCTAGAAGGGAGATTATACCCGTTGTAACTTATACTCTAATATCCCACTAATCTGTAAAGGAAATGTTGTGGAGTGACACCTCATATAACTAAGAAGTGGTTTGTGCATAGCTGGTACTGGTATCTCTGAGGTGTCTAGATGAAGCTGGTTCAGAGAGTTTTAAAAGAATCTGTTGACTAGAACTCACTGTCACTGCCAGAGTTAAGGACTTTTGCTGGGCAGATGCTGATGGAAGGAAACAGTATGCAGACAGGAATGTGCAAGTTCTTTCCATCTTTTTCCTGGCTTCTAATCCTTATCTAATGTTCCCACATTGACAGAACCAAATAAAAGGCAGCTGGCAAAGGAGAAATGTAGTTTGCAGCATCCCAGTTCCAGTAGCACAAAACAGTATAGAAGGGTGGATTTAAGAGAAATAATAGGTTGTTAAGTGGCATGCTCATAAAAATCCTCTTTTTGCTTTTGAAGAATTCACCACATTAGTGGAAGATCTTCTTCAAATAATCTGTAAAGACCATATACTTAATTGCTTCTTCCATCCTATACTCTCCCATCTTGTTAACTCCCCTAGTTAGCATATGGACCATATGAATTAGGCCTAACCTCTCAGACTGTTGTGCTATCCTTCTCTATCCCCACCCCCTTCACCTTGTTTTCCTCTCCTGCCTTACTTTGATTCTGTAACTGGACCAATACAGAGAATCAAGACACAGGAAGTTTTTCTTCTGATAATGCTGGCAACAGGAGTATCAAGTTTCCAGTAGCAGCAGTGCCAGCAGAGGCTTACAAGGTCCAGAAATGGAAGCAGCCCTGTCTATACAAATGGTACCTGTGGTGCAGTCCCAGCAGGGGTTTTGTTGCCTAGTCTATGCTGGCTCCTTTCCATTTTCTGATCTCAGTTCTTTGTATTTCTTAGCAATGTGAACTGCCTAATACCTTCTAAATGAATTCCTTTTCTTCTTAAGTGAGCAAGAATCAATTTTTGTGGCTTATAATTTAGAGCACTGATTGAGTCATCTTGTTTGAACCTAATAGGATTTATTTAACTGTCTTGTTGAGTAAAGAAATTTTAATACTTTGTGTTTATTTGTAAAAACAAAAAAGAGAGTTGCTAGATTTAGATAGTTTTAAGTCTTTGGCCTTCACAAGTGTTTGGCAGGATATTTGGAAATTATGAGGTATCCTACTGTCAGGGTAGAATAAGGTCAAATCTCCATTGTGATGGTGGTGCTAGGTGTCTATAACTCTAACAGAAAAATCAGCCAACCATTTTTCTAACTGGCAGAACTTGGTATAACCAGTGCTATTAGAAAATAAGTTGAAAACTTAAAAAAGGAGAGAGCTAGAGACAGGGATCTCAAAATTGTATATATAAACTTTACGCAAGTCTTTGGTTGACTCCTGAACCACACGTGTTCACCTGACTGAGAGTAGTCTGAACCATGATCTCAGTCACTGTCTATCATGGCAGAGATGTGAGAGAGCTCAAACTCCATTAAAGAAAACCTGCCATCATTTTATCTATAGGAACCAGGCAAAAGAACCTAGTAAGGAGATAATCCTAAATTAGAGTGCCAGAGAAAGAGAACCTAAAATTCTGATTGTAAAACTCTGGGCCAGCTGCAGTGGTGCACGCCTATAGTCCCAGCACTTTGGGAGGTTGAGGCAGGTGGGTGGTATGAGTCCAGGAGCTCGAGACCAGTACCTGGGCAATATGGCAAGACCTTGTTTCTACAAAAAATACAAAAACTATCCAGATGTGGTGGCATGCACCTGTGTTCCCAGCTACTCCAGAGGCTGAGGTGGGAGGATTGCGTGAGCCCAGGAGGCAAAGGTTGCAGTAAGCCAAGATTGCACCACTCTAGCTTGGGTGTCAAAGTGAGACACTGTGTCCAAAAACACACACACACACACACACACACACACACACACACAACACTGCTCAAGTCTTTACCTGACCACCCTGCACAACATAGCAAGTGTGGGCCCTAGCCTTCTGGGTGCCAAGAAGGGGAAAGAAGACTTTCATATGAAGACTTTTATTTATCTGCTTCCTTTTGCCCCCATCTCTCATAGCACACTGTACCCTATTCTGTGTAGGGATGTCTGATTTAATCTCTCCAGAGGGTGGAGAGTGGGCCTCTAATGTTACTGTGTGGCAGTAGGTGAGTAGTCACCAATGCTTGGGATGGCCATGTGAGATTTCAGGGGTCTAGTTGCACCTTTTAATGACTCAATTAATTCTGGTCTCAGCTCCATCCATGCCTTAGCCTCTAGTGCTACCTGATGCCTCTAGTTACCTTACTTCTCCAATGTTGTGTGCAAATTGGCTTGATTTTTTTGTCTTTTCTCTTGTAGATTTTTAATTTTCAGTTTTCTCAGGCCTGTGAATCTGGTCCAGTTTTCCCATAGAACTGATGTTTATGGTTTCTTTTGCATAAATCTAGCAATTTCAAAACCCTCCCAGTCTTGAAACTTGAAAAGGTTACATTTGTCTTATCTGAAGTCCTTTCTCTGGAAGCCATCCATCAGACCTCCCGGGTAGTATCAAAGAACTGAAAACTTACAGATCACTGTACCTGGACAATGAGTTGCCTGAACTCTTATCTGTCATAAGTGCCTAACCAACCACCTGCTTCCTGTTAAGCAGCTCCTTTTCCTTACCCCTCCCTAATTCTTGTTTCCACACATGGTTATATGTCTTCCCTGCTCTGTAGACCCCTAATTTTAGTCAGTCAGGGAGACAGATTTGAGAATGACTTTCCATCTCCTCAACTGTAGCACCCTGTTAAAGCCTTCTTCCCTAGCAGTAATCGTCTCAGTGATTGGCATGCTGTGCTGTGAGCAGCAGGACCTAGTCAAACCCCTGATATTTTGGTAACACCTGTTAAGTCATTCACCACATTCTAACTGTGAATTTTGGTTTAAAGTTTTTTGTTTTTCTTTTGGACATTTATATCTCTTTTGTTCCTGTAAGGTTATTTTGGTAGGGAGTAGATATAAGTGCCATGTATTCATTGACCTTTTGAAATTTTTTGTCCTTAACAATGAATGTTACCTGAGAAAATATGCAACCCACATTTTTATAGATGTCTTTTTCCTGTAGCATGGCATTCTCAGTGGTGGTGATACTTTGTTCTTGAGGAGGGATGAAATCTTAGATAAAACAGGGGTTTATAGCCCCCAAAATTCTAATGGACAAAAATCTTATCCTTAGTATTTAATTTTGGGATAGAGGGTGTGGTGATGCAAAAAGCTTGAGAAACAGTGTTCCATAGCATTTCCTTTATTCTTGAAATTAATTAACTTTACAGAACAGACATAGAAAGATCAATATATGTTTGTATTGCTCTTTCTATGTCTGTTTTTCCTGGGCATAGTAAAACACTCATTTTACATATTCTTAAGAAGAGTCAAGAGCACTCAATCAAAAAGTTGACATTTTCACTAAATGTTTACACCTTAATGCAGAGTTTCTCTAGATAGCTCACATAGATCTTATGTGGTATTCATTTTATCTTTTCCTTTAGCTGGAAGTGCTCCTGGTAGTTACTGTCAAAGACATGTAAAAGCCTAGAGGTTAATTTTAGATACTTAAAGGAAAATGTTAACATTATTTTTATCTTGCTTTGTTAAATTTCATAAAATTTGATAAATGAGATATCAAGAATACTTCATGAAATAAAATTATTAAAATGGGAATTTACTTTTGAATAATGGAGTAAGAAAAAAGTAGCAAATATCTATTCTAAAACTTATTTTGCCTTTTTTAAAAAAAGTATGCAGTTGGCTGGGCACAAGTAGCTGGTGCTTGTAACCCCAGTAACATGAGAGGCCAAGGTGGGAGGATTGTTTGAGGCCAGGAGTTTTGAGACTAGCCTGTGCAACATAGCAAGACTCCATCTTTTAAAAAAAAATTAAAAATTAACAGGGCATGGTGGTGTGTGCCAATAGTCCCAGTTACTTGAGAGGCATGAGGATCACTTGATCCCAGGGGGTCAAGTGCAGTGAGCCTATGATCATGCCATTGCACTCCAACCTAGGCAGTACAGCAAGACCCTCATCTCTAAAATAAATAAAAATAAAAGGTATCCATTTGGTGGTGTTCTCACTAGTCAATGCAAAGCATTTGATGAAAAATCTCAGCTCTGTTTTAGAAATCGATGTTTGTAGCATATGTGACAACTCATTTGTAAGAGTTGTGAGTGAAATTTGGCTTTTGGTGACTGTGCCTCTATGCATTGTTATCTGAGACATCTTCAGATAAGTTATTTGAGTAGAAAAATAAAAAGTAACAAGCACAGAATGAGTATGTTCATGTTTTGGCTTTGAGGTGTAACACTTCTAAGGATATAATTAGCTTTGTTTTTCATTTTCTACTTTTTCTCTACAGCCTCATGATTTTGATGAATGTCGATTTGATATTAGTGTAAATGATAGTGTTTGGTATCTTCGTGCTCAGGATCCAGATCATAGACAGCAATGGATAGATGCCATTGAACAGCACAAGGTAAGATCCCTAATGTTTGCCTGTCCATGGAGGGCTAGGTAAGAGATTGTTGACACTGCCTTTTAAAACTTTGACATGTGGCATTACTTACTGAAACATTGAACACCATTTGGGTGGTAAAGATTAAAGCAGTTCATATGTAAATTTTTGAAATAATTTTATTTTTTACACTTTAGTTGTACTAAGGGTAGTTGCTATGATGAATATTTTTTGGCTGGGCACAGTGGCTCATGCCTGTAATCCCAGTACTTTGGGAGGCCTAGGCGATTGGATCAGGAGGTCAGGAATTCGAGACCAGCCTGGCCAACATGGTGAAACCGCCTTTCTACTAAAAATACAAAAATTAGCCAGGCGTCGTGGCACATGTCTGTAAATCCTACCTACTCAGGCAGCTGAGGCAGTAGAATTGCTTGAACCTGGGAGGCAAAGGTTGCGTTGAGCCAAGATCGAGCTATTGCCTTCCAGCCTGGGCGACAGAGTGAGTCTCCGTCTCATTAAAAAAAATAATAAATATTTTTCATTGTTAATTAAAACAAAAATATGCCCTTTTTCATAAAACATATTTTGATTTTTCATTTAGGATTTGATTCGTAATAAATACCTTTTTTATAATCTAAAGAAAAGGATTTTTGAAATAACATTGGATTATAAAACCCTAATTTGTAAAAGCTTCAGCGTTGATTTTTGTAATAACTGTTTGGGTAAATTCTTAGTGCAAACATTTGTAAATCAGTTAATCTTTGTAAATGTGAAGCTATCTAATGATAAACCTATAGAAAGTCTTTTTTATATAAATATATAAGGTACATTTATATAATTTAAAGCTAGTCTTTGACTTTTGTTAATAAATATTAAGTAGACTAAAGAAATATATATTACTAAATCTGCATTATTAGCTAATTCAATAATATGGTAAAACAAAGAACAAAGTTCTAAATCCACCATGTCATTCTTAAGTATGACTTAAAAGAAGTTTTGCTTGTTTACATACTTGCCTGTACTTGTTTTGCCTGTACTTGTTCGTTGGAGTTTCACAAAGTTGTAGTTGAAACACCTGTTTTGGTTATTTTTAACAGTCACAAAACACACACACATACACCCAAGAAAAACCAGTCTGGCCTGAGATTTCACAATTACGTACTTCTTGATATCAATCATGTTACCTTTGTTTCTTGGTTTATTGATTAAGATTTCCCCCAGCCTAAACAAAATTGACTATGTTACCTTTCTGTTTTTCTTTGTTTTAGCTGTAGGACTATTTAAACTTTAGTATTAAATGTTTAAAACATTTCTAAGTCTTAGTTATCTTGGTAATGTTACTTCAGAAAAGTCTAAACATGGAAAAACAATTATTATTTTTCTATTATTTAAAAGATAAATGAGCTAGTATTCCAAAAATCTCAATGCTTTGGAGCCAGGCCATACATACAGCAGTATCTGCCATGTATGACATGTGTGAGCTTGGCAATGGTAATTAACCTCTTCTTAGTGTTTATTCTCAACTGCCAATGTTGGTGCTTCGCTCAAAGTTGTAGTAAGACATAAATGAGATAACATGCAAAGTTACTTACCAGAATGACTGATATATTTTCCCACTTATGGCATATAGGGAAAAGCAAGAGATTTGGAGTCCCAACTAAATTCACTAAATTATACCATCTTGTTTCTGGATGAAGAGTTTTGCATTAGGTGAGAGTAGCTAAATGTGCATATAAGGAGAACAGCCTGTTTCATGTTATTTAATCAGGGCCGGCTGTTTCACTAGTGATTAAAGATGTTATTAAGTAGAATTAATTTCTATATTTCTAACTGAGATGACCTTTAAGGGCGATTTTAATCAATTGATTTAAATTACAGGGCTAGTTTTTTTCTGTTTTAATTAAACATAATTTTTTTTTTGCTCACTTTTCTCATTAAAGTTCAATGACAGTTCCTTTGCAAGGTTCTTGTTTTGTGTTTTTTTCCTTTAGTGAAGATTATGCATGAAGCATTTATTTCTCCTATACTATTGATTTATTTACGTCTTTGAACAATGGATAGATTTAATCTTTGGGTCTCCTCAGAACAGCGGGACTTAAGCTGAGATAGTAAATTTCCAGTGATTTTAAGTTCTTGAAAAAAATATTCAACTGCAGGGTTCTTACGCATTGTACACTCTTGCTCTTTCTTTCTGGTTTTTTTTTTTTTTTTTTTTTTTTTTTTTTTTTTTTTTTTTTTTTTTTTTGTCAAAGTGTAACCCCACGTGGGGTAAGATCTCGGCTCGCTTCAGCCTCTGCCTCCTGGGCTCAAGTGATCCTCTCACCTTAGCCTCCCAAGTAGATGGACTACAGGCACATGCCACCATGCCTAGCTAATTAATTTTTTGTGTTTTTGGTAGAAACAGGGTTTCACCATGTTGCCCAGGCTGATCTTGAACTTCTGAACTCAAGTGATCTGCCAGAGTCGGCTTCCCAAAGTCCTGGGATTATAGGCATGAGCCTCTGCACCCAGCCACCCTTTCTTATTTTTAAAGAAAGTTTATTCATAGACAAGGAGAAATCATTGTTAATTGTTGTTGTTAATGTTATTTAACGTACTAAAGTAAAATATGTACGTATGCCAACTGAGCAGCCTATCAGTGAATATTTAAGTGAATTCATATTTAGAATATGAATTCTAAAAGTAAATTTTTGAGTTATTTAACATGTAAGAGGGAGAAATGTCAGATGTTTTCACCAAACACAATTGGTTTTTTTTCTCCCATAGACCAGTGCTAGTGAGATGTTTCTTGATTCGTTCTTCCGTATCATTAAGTCAATACTGTAGAAGCTAAGTTTAGTAATTTTACCATTTAAGTATGCATCATTGTCTTGATACTCTCTGTGAAACTGTACAGGCATAATAATCATAATGGTAGGAGCTGTCACTTACAGATCACCAAGGACTAATGCTTTATGTGTTTTATTTTCTCCCTACCATCCTGAAAAATAAAGGAAGTATTATTTTCAGGAGAGGAAACTGAGGTTTAAATTAAAATTAAGTAATTTGCCTGAGACTGTGCTGTCTTTTAGTTCATGATTTCTGAGAATTCAATTTTGTGTTAATTCTCCTGTCTGTTACCATTAATAAACCAGTTGTTTATAAACAATTTCTATGAGCTAACCTCCTGCAAATTAGAGTTCTACTACTATACCAGTGCAAGATAAATACGAACTCATTTTTCTTTTTGCCTATGGATTGTCAAAAAGGACAGTATGTTATATTGGTAACTGTTTCAATACTGGATTCTGGAGTCTGGCAAATGTGGATTTGAATCCTGGCACTGTGTATTAGGTTAGTACAAAAGTAACTGAAGTTTTAGACCATGATTTTTTAAATCATTTTAACTAGGCTCAGACACATCTTCATTAATCAAAATAGGAACCATTGCAATCAACACATTTTTGCCAATAAGAAATAAGTTTAATTCCTGTAGCATAAAACTCCATGATTCGGGATTCTGTGAACTCTTGGAAAGCATCTTCTGCATCCTGATGGTTGTGGAAGCGTTTTCCCTGCAAGAAAGTTGTCGAGATGCTTGAAGAAGGAAGTAGTAGTTGGTTGGCAAGAGGTCAGGTGAATATGACAGATGAGGCAAAACTTCGTAGCCCAATTCATTCAACTTTTGAAACGTTGGTTGTGTAACGTGCAGTCAGATGTTGTGGAGAAGAATTGGGCCCTTTCTGTTGACTAGAACCAGCTGCAGGCATTGCAATTTTCGGTGCATCTCATTGATTTGCTAAGCATACTTTTCAGATGTAATGATTTCACTGGGATTCAGAAAGCTGTAGTGGATCAGACCGGCAGCAGATCACCACACAGTGACCATGACCTTTTTTTGGTGCAAAGTTGGCCTTGAGAAGTGCTTTGGAACCTTTTCTTGGTCCAACCACTGAGCTAGTCATCACCAATTGCTGTACAAAATCCAATTTTTCTTCACACATAATCTGATCAAGACATGGTTCTTTGTTGTTCTGTAGAATAAGAGAAGATGACTGACATTTCAGAACTACAGTTTTTTTTATTTTCACTCAGTTCCTGAGGCACCTGCTCATCAAGGTTTTTCACCTTTGCAATTTGCTTCAAATCCTGAACAACTATAGAATGGTCAACATTGAGTTATTCGGCAACTTCTAGTGTAGTTGTAAGAGGATCAGCTTCCATGATTGCTCTTAGTTGGTCGTTGTCGACATCTGATGGCCAGCCACTGCGCTCCTCATCTTCAAGGCTCTCATCTCCTTTGCACACTTCTTGAACCATCTCTGCAGTGTACTTTCATTAGCTCTGGACCAAATGCATTGTTGATGTTGCAAGTTGTCTCCGCTGTTTTACGACCCATTTTGTACTCAAATAAGAAAATCACTTGAATTTGCTCTATTTGCTTTTTGTCTAATATCATTTTCATAGTCTAAAATAAATATATAAACAGCAAGTACTAAGTCATTAGCAAAAAAAAAAGCAAGAAATGCACATTAAAATGATTTATAATGTAACCACATTTATTTAAGAATGTATTCCATTATCAAATGGCAAATTTCAACAATGCAAAAACTTTAATTGCATTTGCACCAACCTAATACTAGCTGAATGGCCTTGGTAAGTTATTTAAAGGAGGAAAAAATGATAGTTTATGGTATATGTTACCATACCCTCACCGCCTCATACCCTAACAAAAACAAGCAAACAAAATAACCTATCCATGATAAACCAAGAGTATTGTACTTCGCAGTTAGCCTGGGGAGCAACATTCCAGCTTATTCAGTTCATTTCAGTTACTTCATCAGTGTACCACTTGACGTTAGTAGTACACTTTGACGTTAGTAGTTCTGATGCCATTAGATGGGCTTTTAATGCCTTTTCTTGTTGGGATTTTGTTAGGGCTTACCTGGCAGATTTTAGTTATTTTCAACATCTGGAAGAAGAGATTGGAGGTTTCTTTTACTTCCTTCTCTGGAGACCCTTATACTGATTATAAATTCTTTGTATTGATCTATTTCACACATAGGCATTCACGCACTCTCCACTTGCTCATACATACGCGTGTGCAAACAAAAGGAGTTTTATTTTACAGGATTTCCAGACAATAATAATAATGATGGTATGAAGATAGCTACATTTTTGAGGATTAATATATGCCTAATATAAGCTCTTTATATATATTATCTCATTTTTTCCTCACTTTCATGAGATTAGCATTATTATCCTATTTTTACAGATTAAAAATTGGGGCACAGAGAGGTTAAATAATTTATCCAAGGTCAATCAGTTAGCGAAGGACCCAGCATTCAGACCTAGGTCTTTCTGACCCAAGAACCAGGGCTTTTGGCCAGCAAACAATTCTGTGCTTTAAGTATGTATTTCTGTGAATTATGTTTTGTTGACATAAATCATGGGCTTCTTGAATCACAGTATTTTCATATTTTCTGTTTATTCCTTATATCTATGTTATTTAGACCATAGCTTCTTAAAGACTCAGATATATTCTAATTAAACTTCTTTGTAGGAATCAGCAAAGCATTGGTTACACAAGTTTTGTTGCTTTGCCATAATGAAATATTTCCCCCATACTCTGTCAGAGTCTGTTTGATTTGCTACTTTTTTTTCTAATTTCGGGAGCGATTTCTACTTAGTTGACAGTTTAATTTCTTTTGTCTTAAATTTGATGTAAGCTTAGGAAAGTTTTAAAATAGCTAGATGGCAGAATTATTAATTCTTAGTAGTTTTTAAATATCAAGGTCATATAAAGTCATACTGTTAGTGTATGCCATTTTAAATCAATATTAGATTTTAACAGATATCCTTTCTTTACTTGTCTGCTTTATAAATTATATAAAACTTAGCTTTGCAGTTGAATATGGTTTAATTGGAAAGTGTTTAAGAATGCAAATATAACATTATTTTGAGTGTATACGTCATATAATTAATTTCATGGGTGTATTAGAACCAAGTCTTTACCTATTTGCATCATATGATGATGACAGAGGATCAAATTTTACTTCCTCCCTACATTCAAGAGTTTTAAATCTTGAGGGAAGTATAAATACATGGTTCTCACAGTGGTCAGGGCTCTGCCAGTTTCTCATTTAAGTTGTAGAAAAATTAGTACATAGAATCACAACTGACCTTTATTACCCAGCCAAGAAACTTCATGTTGTCTCTGGATGTTTCAGTCATCAAGAATTTGGTTCCTAGTAATGGGAGTTAACTGTAAAGTGCATGCAGTAATCCATACATGGTTAGTAAATTTTTTTTAAAACGCCTCAATGTAGATAATATTAAACTACCAGGAGGTTGGTGAAATCAAAGATGAAAACAAGGCACCAACCAACCCTCTTTAGTTTTTATAGTCATCTAGAATAAAAATAATTCAGTCGTCAAGGGCTTATAAAGTAACTTCATATTTGTCAGTTTTTCTTGTCTGCAATGTTGGAAAACTGGTATCTGAGACATTAGAAGTTTATTTTGTCAAGGTTATGGATCATGACCCATGACACAGCCCTAGGAGGTCCTGAGAACATGCGCCCAAGGTGGTTGGATTACAGCTTGGGTTATGTTTTAGGAGACATAAAACATCAACAGTGCATGTGAGGCATATATTTGTTCAGTCCAGAAAAGCAGGAAAACTTGGAAGGGGTGGGAATTTTACAGGGTCATTAGTAAATTCAAAGATTTTCTGATTGGCCATTTGTTGAAAGAGTTATCTAAAGGCTTAGAGTCAATAGAAAGAAGTGGCTGGGTTAAGATAAGGGATTGTGGAGACTAAGGTTCTTTCTTAGGTAGATGAAGTCTCATAGGTGGCTGCCCCACCAGAGGCAGTAGAAGGCAAATCTTTCTTATAGACATCCTTGAAAGGTTCTAGACTCAGTTTCTTCAGTATCAGAAAAATACCTGGAAAGGGAAAAGTATTTTCTATAGGAAGTAAGTTTCCCCTGTAAGAGACAGTTTTGCGGGGCCATTTTAAAATATGAAGGAATGTATTTTGGTGTAAAACACTTTGGTTTCTTTCATGGCCCTACTTTTTGCTATATGTTAATACTAGAGTCAGGTTGGAATTTGTTATCTTCTTGCTATGGAGTCTTTTCTGTCAGTCTTAGAATCTCTATTTTAATATTAATGCTGGTCAGCCCAAACCTGAACTCCCAAGGGAAGAGAGAGTATAATGAGGCATGCCTGACCCACCTCCATTCCAGTCATAGTCTGAACTAGTTTTTCAGGTTGAGTCCCCTTGGCCAGGAAGAGGATACATTAAGCAGGTTGTGGGGGGTGCCTAGAATTTTATTTTTGGTTTACACCTAAATACTTCAAAAAGTAAATCTTGAAGAGAGAAGAAAGTTCAGTGATTTTTTTTCAGGTGGGTTCTTTTGTCTGGGAAGGTGGTTAGCTTTTACCAAGATGGTAAAAGGATTGGAAAGATTGTACATTGAATAGTGAAGAAAGAAGATATTTAGATAGTTAATCATATTAACTAATATAGCCAGTCAAAGAGATGTAACTTAACAAGATACTATGTCAGAAAGATGGGGAGATTCTTACAAATCAATACAAAAAGTTTAGACAGTTCAGTTAAGGGGAAAAAGGCAAAAGATTTGACTGCTGCTTCATAATAGGATGTCTAAATGGGTAATAAACATAAATAAAGGTACTCCATGCTATTAATCATCAGAGATATGCAAATTTAAACCTCAGTAAGATACTACCATGTACCCACCAGAATGGCTTTTAAAAAAAGACCACCAAGTATTGGTGAGGATGTGAAGCAGCAAGTAATCTCATACACTGCTGATGGAAGTTGTAAATTGTGCACACACTTGGAAAACAATTTTGGAGTATCTACTAAAGCTGAGCATAGATGTCCCCTCTGCTCAGATGCATATTGAAAATTTGAAAATCTCACAAGTATTGATGTCATAGGTCCATTCATTTTAATTAAGCTCTTTAGGAATAGAGGCCAACCTGTATTTCCTTGAGAAATGGGAAAATTCCCAGCAACCAAGAAAATTTACAATACCCTACCTGCAAGGAAAGGTGAAATTGTATACTTAACTCCAGTGCTCTTTATTGTTAACGAAACTCCAGTCAACTGCCTGCAGCTACAGTTAATGTATCTGTTTCATCCTATTATTTCCTTTCTCTTATTTGTAATTCCTGTTTATTCATAACTTTTACTCTCCTATCCTATTCTTACTTTTTGTTTGCTCGGTTTGTCATTTTTCTATTTTTTGATTTCAACTGCTAACTGCCTTAATCTCTTAGCATGTCCCAAAGTAAAAAGAAAAATGTCTAATTGCCATTTCACACCACATTACTATTGTTAATTATTTATTTTTAAAGGAAGTTTAAAGGAAGGGGTGGGATTGGCAGTTATACAAGTATAATGTCCTGAATATGCGTTTTATAATTTTGCATAGAGTTTACCAGATATTCATACTTTTGCAATGCTTACTATATGCTTGTCACAATTTAGGTTACTGTTACTAGATTTTCAGCTTATTTCTCTATCCTTTTTTGGTCTGTAATTTGTAGCTATTTAGGTAACAAGTTATTTAAAAAAAAACAGTTAATGTAGAGTCAAGTGTTCCATATAATTCTTACAGAAGATATTAAAGAAAATGAGGTATATACTGCAAAAGTTATTTCTGTACAATGTCCTAATGTTGTATTTAAGTTTTTATTTAATGAAGAGGAAAGATTTCTGATAGTCACTGGGACAGATGGGATTCTGCTTTTTTTTTTTAAATAGACAAGGTCTTGCTATGTTGCCCAGGCTGGAGTGCAGTGGCTATTCACAGGTGCAATCCCACTACTGATCAGCACAGGAGTTTTAACCTGCTCCATTTCCAACCTGGGCCGGTTCACCCCTCCTTAGGCAACCTCGTGGTCTCCCACTCCCAGGGGGTCACCATACTGATGCCAAACTTAGTGTGGACACCCAATAGGCATAGCACACTACAGCCCAGAACTCCTGGACTCAAGCGATCCTCCAGCCTCAGCCTCCCGAGTAGCTGGGACTACAGGCACGCAACACCATCCCCAGCAGATTCTGCTTTTTTCTATATTTAATATGGAAAAGTAATGGTGGGAGACATGGCTTACACATAATGACAGCAATAGAAACTGTTTTCTAATTTTACTTGCTGAGTATATTGGACATTAGCTGGGGAAAATGTTTCCTAAAGTCAACACAGAACTGCTCTTTTTCATCAAATAAATCTTTTTAACCAATCTCTTAAAAGTATGGTGCTTGGCCAGGCACAGTGGCTTATGCCTGTAATCCCAGCACTTAGGGAGGTCAAGGCAGGCGGATCATCTGAGGTCAGTAGTTTGAGACCAGCTTGACCAACATAGAGAAACCCTGTCTACTAAAACTACAGAATTAGCCGGGCATGGTGGCACATGCCTGTAATCCCAGCTACTCAGGAGGCTGAGGCAGGAGAATCACTTGAACCCGGGAGGCAGAGGTTACAGTTAGCCGAGATCACATCGTTGTACTCTATCTAGCCTGGGGAACAAGAGCGAAACTCCCATCTCTCAAAAAAAAAAAAAAAAGTATTGTGCTTATATTATCTTTATTTCTGGTACATATTCTCAGCTTGTCTGATACTGAGAATGAAAAACAGCATTGGAGTAGGAATAATAAATATAGGAAGCAAAGTAAATTAGTATCCCACATGTTAAAATATTATCCTAGCTGAAAACAATTCTGTCATTTTTCAGTCACACAGAAAGGCTATGTACTTCATAGGCAAATAATGATTAATACAGGAATGCTTATATCACTGTTCAGTCCTTAGCCCTTGTTCTTTTTAATAGTACTCCTCTGATCTGTAGTAGGATAGAAGGAATAATTCGGCACTTTAATGAATTATTTAATTCTCATAGAAGCCCTCATTTTACATAAAAGTGAAATTGGATTATGAGAACATTGATTGGTAAGTGGTAGGTAACATTATTATTTCAAGAACAGCAACCTCTAAAATACTCATACAGTTAGCTCTAACAATGCTTATCAAGTCTTAAAACTATTCCTGCAAATTGTTGTATTACATAAATTTTATTGACTCCTCAACCATGGTTTTTTAAAGTAATATTTGTTAATGATAAAAGTAGGAAAATAAACGCCGGGCATGGTGGCACATGCCTGTAGTCCTGTCTACTGGGGAGGCTGAGACAGGAGGATCGCTTGAGCCTGGAGTTTGAGGCTGCAGTGAGCTATGATCGCATTACTGTGCTTTAGCCGGGGTAACGCAATGAGACCCTGTCTCTTTAACAAAAAGAAAATATAGAAACTACCTTCAGTCTTATAACCCAGACAGTAGTATATTTTCCTCTTCTGTGTACCTTTTCCTTCAAAAAAATTATGGATAGAGGTAGGATTTGGGGAAGATGGCAGAGCAGGAAGCACCAAGAATCTGTCTTCCCCACCTAGACAACAATTCCACTAGCCAAGTATGTCTGATGTTTTTTGGACATATCCACTAGCCAATTATGACAACAATTCCATTAGCCAAATATGGCTGATAGAACTATTTTCAAACCCTGGAGTCTGTTGAAGGCTTGCAAGTTCCAAGGAAGGCTTGAATGGTAAATTGCTGTTAATTTCAGTTAATTTCAGCTCTTAGCACAGTAGTAGCTTCCTATACCTCCACCCATCCCAGCCCCACGGCAGGCAGCTGTGCGTGTGTTCCTAAGCAATCTATATATAACTTGTGGGAGCCAGAGTGAGCACAAAGGATCCTGTCCTCCAAATACCAGGGATATATGCTCCCACTGCCAGTTATGACTTCTTGTCACAGAAATGCAGACCAAGAGGTGGGTAACCATTGTTGTTGCAGGTCCCTCCCCTTCTGGCTGAAGTGATTTCCAGGGGACATAAAGGACTGATGCCCTCTTTCTCCTTAATTTTTCTTTTTCCTTTTGGAGCCAGACATTAAAGACTAGGACATTCATAAACAACTGCATATACAAGAAAAATTAGAAAGTGATGACAGTACATACTCAGGAAAAGGTGCAGGCCTAGAAGAGACTCTTAAGAAGGCCTTACCTTTCCACCTCAGGCTGAATCCTTGGCACAGAAATAGCCTACAACAATAAAAAATAACAGTAACAAATAACAAACCCTGAGGGGAAAAAAAGAACCTGATTTCCAGAGTTACCACACTAGTAAATTCAAAGCTCTAGTTTTCAACAACAACAACAAAAAAACAAACACAAGGCATAGAAGGAAACAGGGAAGTGTGACATTTCCAAGGTAAAAATGTAGATCCGCAGAAACTGTCCCTGAAAAAGACTTGATGGCTGATCTACTAGGCAAGGACTTTAAAGTGATTACCTTAACGATACTCACATAACTGAAGGAGGCTGTGGGGAAAGTTAAGAAAAAGATAAATGAACAAATAGAAATATCAGTGAAGAAATAGAAAACCTGAAAAGAAACCAAAAAGGATTTGTGGAGCTAGAAACTGTAGTAACTGAAATGAAAAATTCACTAGAGGGATTCAAAGGCAGATTTGCACAAACAGAACAATCAGTGAACTTAAATATAGGACAATGGAAATGATTGAGTTTGAAGACAGAAAGAAAGATTGAAATGAACAGAGCCTAAGAGAGCTATGAGACACATCAGGTGGACTTCCATACACATTTTGAGAGCGCCAGGAGAAGAGAGAAAGAAGCAGAAAGAATGTTCAAAGAGATAATGGCAAAAAACTTCCCAGATTTGATGAAAATCATGAATATAAACGTGAGAAGTTTAGCAAACTCCAAATAAGATGAAATCAATGAGATTCACAGATATAATCAATTTTCAAAAGACATATAGAGTATCCTGAAGTCAGTCAGAAGTAGCTCATCATATAAAAGGAATCCTCAATATAATTATCAACAGATTTCTTGTCAGAAACTTTAGAAGCCAGAAGGTATTGGGCCAATATATTCAAAGCACTAAAGAGGAAAAACTGTCAACCAGGATTCCTATATTTGTGGAGCCAGGCATGGTGGTATTGCACTTGTAGTCTCAGCTATTCAGGAGGCTGAGTCACGTGGATCACTTGAGGCCAGGAGTTTGAGACCAGCCTTGACAACATAGCAATACCCCATCTCAGTAAAAACCCAATTCTATATCTGACAAAAGTGTCCTTCAAAAGGGAAGGCAATAGCAGGTGTGGTGGTGTGTGCCTGTAGTCCTAGCTTCTTGGAAGGCTGAGGCAGGAGAATCACTTGAGCCCCAGGAGTTCAAATTCAGCCTGGCAAAACAGTTAAGTCCTTGTCTCTTAAAAAAAGAGAAAGAAAAAAAAATTAGTTTTCCAGCAGTAAAAAGTTGGGAGTAGGGGAGAGTGAGGGAGAAATTAAAACATGCCCAGATAAACAGAAGCTAAAGGAGTTAGTTTTGCTGTCTGCTACTAGACCTGCACTACAAGAAATACTTAAGGGAGTCCTCTGAAGTGAAATGTAAGCATTCTAGACAATACCTCTAAGCTGTATGAAGAAATAGTAAAAGTCAATACATGAGCAATTATAAAAGTTAAACTTATTGTAACAACAATTTGTAATTCTACTTTTTGTTTTCTACATGATTTAAAAAAAAATACATGTTTAAGAACACAATTAGTTTAAAAGCTGGTAGTATAGGAACTGGTTTGTAATTGCAGATTTTGTTTTCTGTGTAGTAGACTAATGGATTTAAAAGAATATTTGCTTATTTTTTTGGTCACACAGAAAGATGTAATTTTGTGACATCAACAACTGAAAGGGGTGAGGACAGAGCTGCAAAGGAGTAGAGTTGTTGTATGTTACTGAAGTTAAGCTAGTGTAAGTTCAGATTATAGTTTTAGAACTTCAGGATGTTCAATATGATCCCAATGATAACCACAAAGAAAATAGCTGTAGAAATACACCAAAGGAAATACGAAAAAAATGCAAACATTTCAGTATGAAAAATCAACTAAGCAGTGATAAACTAGACAGTGATGCAGGAAATGAGGGACAAAAAATGCTAATAAGGCATATCGAAAATAGCAAAAAGAAGTACGTTCTTCCTTATCAGTAATTAAATGTAAATGAATCAAACTCTTCAATTGAAAGATAGAGACTGACAGAATGAATTAAAATACATGATTAGGCCAGGTGCCCCAGCACTTTGGGAGGCCGAGGCGGGTAGATCACAAGGTCAGGAGTTCAAGACCAGCCTGGCCAAGATGGTGAAACCCCGTCTCTACTAAAACTACAAAAATTAGCCAGGCATGGTGGCAGGCGTTTGCAATCCCAGCTACTCCAGAGGCTGAGGCAGGAGAATCACTTGAACCCAGGCGGTGGAGGTTGCAAGTGAGACGAATTGTGCCACGGAACTCCAGCCTGGGCGACAGAAAAAAGAAAAAAAAAAATGAAGAAACAAGATCAACTGTGCACTGTCTATATGACACTTCAGATCCAGAGACAACAAACGGATTGAAAGTGAAAGAATGGAAGAAAATATTCATGCAAATGGCAACCAAAAGAGAGCAAGGTTAGCTATAGTAATATCAGAGAAAATAGACTTTAAGTTAGCGAAGGTTTTAAGAAACAAATAAGGACATTGTGTATTAATAAAAGGTTCACTGCAGCAACAAGACTGTAATAATGATAAACATTTACATACCTAATGACAGACCATCAAAATATATGAACAAAAACAGAACTGAAAGGAGAAATAGACAGTTCTACAATAATAATTCAGTGCCCTTTTTCAGTAATAGACCAGACAGAATTAAGTATAGAAACAGAGAACTTAACACAGTATAGCAACTAGGTCTAAAAGACATGCAGAACACTGTACCAAACTATAATATATACATTTTTCTCAAGTGTACATGAGACATTTTCTAGAATCTTATATTAGAACACAGATTAAATCTTACTCCATTTTGAAAGATAAATACCATGTAAAGTATCCTCTCTGACCACAGCTGAGTGACTTGAGAAATCAGTAACAGAAGTAAAACTGTGATTTACAAAATCACAGAGGTTAAACAAGTAGTGGATCAAAGAAGAAATTACAAGGGAAATTAGAAAATACTTAGAGTTGAATAAAAACAAAACTTTGGGGATGCAGTGAAAGCAGTGCTAAGGGGGAAGTATAGCTGTAAACACTTACATTAGTAAATAAGACCTCAGATCAATGACCTACCTTTACAAATTAAAAAGGAAAATAATGTAAAGCCAAAGCTAGCAGAAGGAAGGAAATAATAAAGATGTGAACTGAAATCAACAAAATAGAGAATAGAAAAATAATAGAGAAAATCATTGAAACTAAAACTTGATTATTTAAAAAGATCAAGAAGTTTGACAAACCTTTAGCAGAATGGACTGAGGAAAAAAAGAACACTCAAATTACTAACTTCAGGAATTAATGTAGGGATATTATAGGAGTCCTAACTTATCTACAAGGGGTTATGTTCCAAGACCCCCAGTGGATGCCTGAAACACCACAGATGGTACCAAACTCTCCTGTATATATAAATCTTCTTTCCTATACATGCATACTTATAATAAAGTTTATTTTAGAAATTTGGCACAGTAAGAGATTGCCAACAATGACAAATCATAAAATAGAATGATTATAACAGTATACTGTAGTAAAAGTTATGCGAATGTGAGCACATGTGTGCGCTCACTCTGACTCTCTTCCTCTCTCTCCCCTCATTTCCCCCTTCCCTCCCTCCCTCCCCTCAAAATGTGTTACTGTGCTATACTCACCTATTTTTGGATCAGAATTTCCTAAAGTAGCTAAATCTATGCACATGAAACCATGGAAGAGGGGATTACTGTACTACTGACTGTGCAAAATAAAAAGCATTATAAGACATTACTGTGAAAAATTGTATGCCATAAAATTGGGTAACCTAGATGAAATGGACAAATTCCTAGAAACACAACACTCACCAGGACTAAATCAGAAAGGCTGGGCACGGTGGCCCTTGCCTGTAATCCCAGCACTTTGGGAGGCAGTGGCGGGTGGATTGCTTGAACCCAGGAGTTTAAGACCAGCCTGGGCAACATAATAAGACCCCATCTCTACAAAAAATACAAAAGTTAGCTGGACATGGTGGTGTGTACCCGTAGTCTCAGCTGCTTGAGAGGCTGAAGTGGGAGGATCACTTGAGCCTGGGAGGCAGAGGTTGCAATGAGCTCAGATGACACTACTGTATTCCAGCCTGAGTGACAGAGTCAAATGAATAGTATAATGAGATACCACCTTAAACCCATTAGAGTGGCTATTATCAAATAAATAACAAGTGTTGGCAAGGATGTGAAGAAATTGGAACCCTAGTGCTCTGTTGATAGGAATGTAAAATAGTACAGCCAGTGTGGAAAATGGTATGGCAACTTCTGAAAAAAATGAAGGATAGAATTAGCATATGATCTACCACTTCTGGGTATATACCCAAAAGAAATGAAAGAGGAATCTTGAAGAGAGAGTTGTATACTCATCTTCCTGGCATGATTCACAATTGCCAAAACATGGAAGCAACCTGTGTATACATAGATGATGAAATAAATAAACAAAATGTGATACATCCATTCAATGGAATATCAGTCAACCTTAAGAAGAAAATTCTGCCACATGCTACCAAACGATGAGAACACTATGCTAAGTGAAATAAGCCTGTCATCAAAAGATAAATACTGTATGATTCCACTCATATTGAGTGCATAGAGTAGTTGAATTCATAGAGACAGAAAGCAGAATGGTGGTTGCCAGGGACTGGGGAGGGAAAAATGGGGTGTTGCAGTTTAATGGGCATAGACTTTCAGTTTTGTAAGCTGAAAAAGTTTTGGAGATTGATTATACAATAAAGTGGATAGACTTACCACTACTGAACTGTACTCTTAATGGTTAAAGTAGTTCCACTGCTTCAAAACATGTAATATATCCTTATAACAAATACCCACATTCTTAACAATAGGGATACATTCTGAGAAACACGTAGTTTGGTGATTTTGTTGTGCAGACGTCATAGGGTGAACTTACACAAACCTAGATAGTATAGTGTATTACACACTTAGGCTGTATGATAGAGCATATTGCTCCTAGGCTACAAACCTGTATAGCATGCTATTGTACTGAATATTGTAGACAGTTATAACACAATGGTAATCATTTGTATATCGAAACATAGAAAGGGTACAATAAAAATACGATACTATCCTATGAGATCACCATCATATATGTGGTCTGTCATTGGCAAAAACATTATACAGTACATGACTGTACATGACTGTTTGCTGGAACAAAACTGTTGGTATAACACTGTTGTGACACATTTTAAATATTGGATACTAAATGAATATAGAGGCTGATAGTTGAGTGTGATTGTATTTCTACCACTACCAAGACCTTCTTAGCCATGTGTAAACTTGGTCCTAAGAGAATCTGGGAGCCGTAGATACAGGGATACTGTGTTATGGAATCAAAAGCCCTGAATTATAAGTGTAAGAAAAGAAGGTTGAAACCAAGCAGAGAATGGAGGCAACTATTATGGCCCTCTACTTCTATGGTACCATATTATATTTGGGCATTTTTTTTTTACTTTGGATGGTCATAAGCAATGTCTTATTGTTTTCTTTCTCTCTAGTATACTTGTGACATTCGGCTTGTTAGCCCTGACTTAGGTAGGTCGTTGCTTAAGATGCAGGAACTACAGTTTCCGATAGGTCCTGGTTAATCCTTCCAGCTTCATCTAACTTCAGCATTTTGCCTATTCAGATATTTTTGTAAAGGAAAGTTTATGTCATGTTCTAGTTTAGTAGAAGAGAATGCCAAGTGAATAACCAAGCCCCATAAATGACCTTCAAATGAGTTGCTGTATTTGATACTAGTTTTTAAATTACGATACAGGAAAGACTAGGATTTGAAAAAACTCTCATGGTAGTTTATGGGCTAAGTTTTGCAAATGTTCTGATTTTCAGCATGATTTGAGAAAAGTATCTTGAGGGTAAGCAAATACTGTACTCAGTGAAGTTAATTGTACTGTACCTAGGTTTTAGACCATTGAAATTTAAAAATCCTGCTTAACACTATTTGAAAATATATCTTTTAAAATTTATTTGATTCATTAGTGGTTCAGTTCCTGGAAATCATTGTCAGTTGAGCCTTTTCTTATCTGATACATTATAAAGTTAGTTTTTTTGATGAGTTGTGTGTTATCTCTCTCCAGCTGGTTTGGCAAGGGACTGTCTTATTTGGTTTCCACTGTATATGTACATTTGTAGCCAGAGTTCTAGTATTTAGGTTAAGTATAGAGAAGTACAGTTCTAGACTAGCCATATCATTTTAAAGATAAAATGAAGCCCAGGGAAGGTAATAAGTAATGTGTCTAATTGTCTGTTACGGTGATTCAAAAGCCCATTTTCTCACTCATATTCTTGTGGGGGTTTTTGCTACAGAGTATAACTTATCTAGTGGGGGACTCATAAGCATTTGAAAGCCTAAATAAATTTTAATATTAATGAGCATGAAATTGTCATGCTAAATTTTATCTCACATAATATGTTTATATTGACCTGGACAAGCTAAAATTGTTCCCACTGCATATTTTATTTGTTTTTTTTTTCTTTTACTTTAATTTTAATTTAATTTTTTTTTTTTTAGAGACTGGCTTTCTCCATGTTGGTCAGGCTAGTCTTGAACTCCCAACCTCAGGTGATCCACCCGCCTCAGCCTCCCAAAGTGCTGGGATTACAGGCATGAGCCACCGCGCCCGGCCCATTGCGCATTTTATATTACAATTTTATTGGTTAAATTGCTTTCTTAGATATTGTATCTGGCTTCTCATGTTGTTTGCTTTTAAATAATAATATTGAAGTTAAATGTGTGGATGCTTACAACACAGTCAGCTTATTTGATTTTATTATGGGTTTCAGAATTTTTTTTTCAGGAAAATCCTTTATTGTGCCTATGTTAACATGTAATCTTGTATTTTCTCATTTTCAGTAATTAAAATGGAGAGAGACACTGTAGTTTAGGTGGAGGGAGTGGGAGTGAGGAACTGTGACATTAATAACTAGGTAATTTTTGACACCATGAGGAAGTTACTTAATTTTTCTCTCAATTTCTTTGCTGTGCTTCTTGCTACAGAGTGTTATTAGGAAAAAGAAGAAGGTTTTCAAAAGGCAAGTGCTACTTTTTTTTTAAAGCCAACCTTTTTGCTGTGTTTTATACCACTTTCTCTGGAGAGTAAATAGACTGATGAACAGACTGTGCACAATGATAATATACAAGTTTATCTTCTACATAATTAAACCAAGCTACTAAATTTAGTTGCAACTTTAAGAGAGGTTTTTTGTGGCATTTTCTTTTTGTTCAAATCAGTTTTTTAGGCGTTTTATTTCGTTGATAACTTTTAACTATATGTAATTTGAAATGCTTTTAAATGTTCTCAAAAAGTCAAGGTCTAAAGCATAAAGATATATATCAGATTTAGTCTAAAGGTTACTGTATTTGTTTGACTGGCAGTAACCTCTGTATCAGCTTTCAAAGTGTACTACTAATTGAAGACTATTACTGACCTCCTCTAGTGGCCAAAAGATTGCCATTTTAAAAAATGATGAAGCTAGTATTGCTGTTAAAAGGAAAAAAAAAAGTATGTCCTAATACAACAAAGGTGTCGTCTCATTACTATAGTATTCAGAAGTAGTAAACAATGTTTTATGTAGGAGGTGTTTCAATAAGTGCTTCATCAACCCAAGATATTATTTTACATTCATGCAGAACATGCTTAGGAATACTGCTTACAAACACTAGCAAATTTGGGAAAGAATTTTTTTGCAAAACAATTTGTATGAGGGATCTTAAACAGAAATGTTGAAATAGAAACATACTACTATAGTAATTATATTTGAATTCCAGATTATTAATTTTGGTAGAATTTGGTGTTTTCAAAATAATGAATTGGTGATTAGAGGTTGTACATGAGTTCAGCTTCTTATTTTGTGTGTAGCAGAGTAAGTGGAATTAAGAAAAAGCCAGCATGCATTCAAAGTATTGTCCCCAAAAACCATGCCATTGGGATTTTGAGAGCATGTTACAAATTTTAAGAACATTTAACACTGTATCAGTTATGACCACTAAGTAATTTTTTTCTCATCTTCATCCTTACTTCCTTAACCCTGCTTCACCCTCAAAAAGCAGACCTGATAAATGCAAATAAAAATTGTCATTTTTCAAAGTGAATGTCTTGGAAAGCCAAAGAGATGTGTTAACAGATTTTTATCCTTTTCAGAATAGTTTGATAACTTCTCTTCTAGAACTGTTTTTTGGTCCCTATAATACTTTTTAAAGATACTGATGTCTTTGATAATAGATTTGATTTTTGAAAGAAATTGAAAACTAATTCAGAGCTATGTCATATAAAAACAATCAATTTAAGCTCTTTCTGTAATATGAGACTTCAATTTTTATTCTAAAATTACCAAAATGATTTGAAGTAGCTCTATTTTGTGTAATAAATTGCCTCAATATGGTTATGGTAGGACTATTCGGGAAATTTCACACAATGACAGCGTCATTAGCACAATTGGAGATATTACCAGAATGACTAATTTTTAAACAGTGAGGGTGTATTTGTGTGCATATGTGTATTTGTTAAAAACTCAAAATATTTATCTTTATAGTTATTGTAGTTACTGGAATAATGAAGCTTCATTATTAAATTGAATAACAATGGAAGTAGGATTCATGAGTATACTATATTTTCTTTTCTTTTTCTTTTTTTTTTTTTTTTTAATGAGACAGAGTCTTGCTCTGTTGTCCAGGCTGGAGTACAGTGGTGCAATCCTGGCTCACAGCAACCTCTATCTCCCAGATTCAAGCAGGTCTCCTGCCTCAGCCTCCTGAGTAGCTGGGATAACAGGCATACACCACCACACCCAGCTAATTTTTGTATTTTTAGTAGAGATAGGGTTTCACCATGTTAACCAGGCTGGTCTCGAACTCCTGACCTCAGTAATCCACCCTCCTTGGCCTCCCAAAGTGTTGGGATTACAGATATGAGCCACCATGCCTGGCCTGTTTTCTTTTTCATTGGATTTATTTATACAGTATATAATGGAACTTATTTAGATGAAATTTTATTAGACTTCCAAGTGCAAGTGTACCAAACTTGTATCCTCCACATTTATTTGTTACTGATTACTTAAAATGTGTTGCATCAATTTTGCTGCAGTGGAGTCTTGTTTGATCATGTCTTTTTTGTAAGAGGATGTTACCTGTTTTGAAATAGTGGAACTTGAAGAAATACATAATGGTATAAGGCAGATAGTGAAGACACCTTTAGTAAAGTATTTAATGTTTATATTTTATTTTAAGATTATTTTAAAAATCAGCAGTTTTGATTTGCTCTGTTTAAGACTCACTGATATGGATATGGATAGGGTGGATTCATTTGGATTTAAACTTCAAACTAGGCCAGGTGCAGTCGCTCCTGGCTGTAATCCTAGGACTCTGAGAGGCCAGGGTAGGAGGGTCACTTGAGCCCCGCAGTTTGAGACCAGCCTTGACAACATAGTGAGACTCTGTCTTTAAAAAAGTAAAAAATAAAAATAAGGCCAGGTGCAGTGGTTCACGCTTGTAATCCCAGCACTTTGGGAGGCCAAGGCGGGTAGATCACGAGATAAGGAGTTCAAGACCAGGCTGACCAACATGGTGAAACCACGTCTCTACTAAAAATACAAAAATTAGCTGGGCGTGGTGGCGGTCTCCTATAATCCCAGCTACTCAGGAGGCTGAGGCAGGATAATCGCTTGAACCTGGGAGGCGGAGGTTACAGTGAGCCAAGATGGTGCCACTACACTCCAGCCTAGGCAACAGAGCGAGACTCCGTCTCTAAATAAATAAATAAGTAAATAGCTGGGCATTTTGCTGCTTGCCATTAGTCCCACCATGCAGCATACTTGGGAGGCTGAGGTGGGAAAATTGTCTGAGCCTGGGAGATTGAGGCTGCAGTGAGCCATGTGCCACTGCACTCCAGCCTGGGTAAGAAAAAAAATATATATTCAAACTGTTGAGTTCTGAATATTTTCAAATAAATGTCTAAAATCTGTGTTTAATATTATAAAATTTGGATTATAAGTTGTAGGGGATATTATATTTAAAAGGGCAATTCAGATTTTGCTTAGAAATGAATCACACAGAGGTGTCTGAGTTAAGTAATTTCTGAAATATCTTGTATTTTTATCTCTTACAGAGAAATTCTTCTTTTAATTGTAGTCTTCCATATTTAAATCTAATTTTAAAAAAAATTAAATAAAGCCAGGTGCAGTGGCTCACACCTGTAATCCCAGCACTTTGGTAGGCCGAGGCGGGCAGATCACTTGAGGTCAGGAGTTTGAGACTAGCCTGGCCAACATGGCCAAACCCTGTCTCTACTAAAAATACAAATATTAGCCCAGGATGGTGGTGCATGCCTGTAGTCCCAGCTGCTTGGGAAAATGAGGCACAAGTATTGCTTGAACCCAGGAGGCGGAGGCTATAGTGAGCCGAGATCATGCCACTGCACTCCAGCCTGGGTGATGGAGTGAGACTCCACTTCAAAAAAAAAAGCGAGAAACTTTTACCAAAACCGGTATAAGAAATAGAGTACCACACTTACAAAGTTAGCATTGTGTCTCAAAAGAGAAAAGGAACAACTAGAGCCATTTTAGGTAAAGGACCTAACATGTTACCTTTGCTCTAGGAATTTTAATACACCTCATTCTTTCATAAGAATTTTTCACACAGAGATCTGCCACTGCCCCAGCTGACATGCATGCATGCATGCATGCACAGACCCCTACAGGTACACAAATGTATGAGGATGCCTGCGGGTACCCTTCTGGTGTGCACACCAGTGAGGACCCCCACTGCCCCACCTGTGTACATGTACAAGGTAAGAGAGCCACCACCACTTCACCTTACCAGAGTGTGTTGGCCAGCAGCCCCTATCAGAGTGTTTTTACCAGCAGACTGGGAGCACCTTGTCCCTCCAGCACAGCAGGTGCTTAATCTCTAGGGGCCAGACAGTAATCCTGGTCTCAGCTCACTAGGATTAGAACACATTGCTAGGAGTGCTGAACTAAGCCTTGGCCCCCCTAAAGTGTTCAGAAATGAAGCCAATCAACTAAACCCAACTTATACCACAGTTTCTCAAGAGCCTCAAACAGTATTTTAATAAAAGAAAGCCCTATCCAAAAGAAAGAAGCTTCAAAGATTAAGGGAACACCAGCCCACAAAGTTGAGAAAGAATTAGCACAAGAAGTCTAGCAACTCTAAAAACCACACTAGCTCCTCAGCAATGGCTCTGAACCAGACTGAAATGGCTAAAATGGTAGATACAGAATTCAGAATCTGGATGGCAAGGAAGGTCATTGACAAATAAGAGAAGGTTGAAATGAATTCCAAGAAACACAGTAAAACAGTCCAAAAGTTGAAAGATGATGTAGCCATTTTAGGAAAAAACCAAACAAAACTTCTAGAAATGAAAAATTTACCACAGGAATTTCAGAACACAGTGGACGTATTAATAATAGAAAAGACCAAGCTGAGGAAAGAATATCAGAGCTTGAAGACCACTTCTTTGAATCTGTGCAGACAGACAAAAATAAAAGAGGTAGAATTTTAAATAATGAACAAAACCTTCAAAAAATATGCCTACATCAAGAAGTTAGAATGATCACAAATATACAACCTGACATCACCATGATGAACTAGAAAAACAAGACCAAACCAACCCCAAAGCTAGCAGGAGAAAAGAAATAAAATGTGAGCTGAACTGAATCTGACACTGAGACATGTAATCTATGCAAAAGATCAACAAAATGAAAACTTGGTTCTTTGGAAGAATAAATAAGATTGATAGACTGCTAGCTAGACTACTAATGAAGAAAACAGGATTCAAATAAGTACAATTAGAAAATGACAAAGATGGCATTACCACCCAACCCACAGAAATACAACAAACCCTCAGAGATTATTACAAACACCTCTGTGCACAAAAACTAGAAAACGTAGAAATAGATGAATTCCTGGAAACATAAACCTTCCAAGGTTTGACCAGGAAGTAACTGAAATTTTGAATGGACCAATAACAAGTTCAGAAATGGAATCAGTAATTAAAAAGAAAAAAAACAACTACCAATCAGAAAAAGCCCTGGACTGCATGAATGCATAGCTCTATTCTACCAGACATATAAAGAAGAATTGGTACCAATGCTACTGAAATTATTCTGGAAAAAAAAAAAAAATCAAGGAGTACAGCATGATTCTTATACCAAAACCTGGCAGAGACACAACAAAAAACAAAAACTTCAAGCAATATCCCTGATGAACTTAGATGTAAAAATCCTCAGCAAAATATTAGCAAATTGAATATAGCAGCACATCAAAACACCACCACAATTCAGTAGGCTTAATTCCTGGAATGTAAGGTTTTTTCACCATATACAAATCAATAAATGTGATGCATCAGATAAACAGAACTAGAAACAAACAAAAAAAACACACATAATCTCAATAGACACAGAAAGGCCGTAGATAAAATTCAACATCTCTTCATGATAAAAAAAAGAAATAAAATTCAAAAAACTAAGCATTGAAGGAACATACCTCAAAACAATACAAGCCATCTTTGATAGACCCACAGCCAATGTAATACTGAACAGGCAAAAACTGGAAGTACTCCCTGTGATAACCAGAAAAAGACAAGGATGTTCACTCTCACCACTCCTATTGAACATAATACTGGAAGTTCTTAGAGCAATGAGGCAAGAGAAAGAAATAAAAGGCATCCAGATTGGAAAACAGGAAGTCAGACTATCTTCACAGACAATATGATTCTATTCCCAGAAAACCCCATAGTCTCTGCCCAAAGGCTCCTAGAACCAATAAACAACTTCAGGGTACAATATCAATGTACAAAAATCAGTACCAGAGGCCAAGCACCATGGCTTATGTGTGTAATATCAACCCTTTGGGAAGCTGAGGCAGAAGGATTACTTGAGCTCAGGAGTTGAAGACTAGATTGGGCAAAAAGAGTAAGACCCTGTCTCTACAACAAATAAAAAAATTAGCTGGGTGTGGTGACATGCACCTGTAGTTGCAGCTACTTTGGAGGTTAAGGCAGGAGGACCACTGGAGCCTAGGAAGTTGAGGTTGCAGTAAGCTGTGATCACACAGCTGCACTCCGGCCTGGGTGACAGTGAGACCCTATCTCGATAAAACGAAAGTCAGTACCATTTCTATACACCAATAACATCCAAGCTGAAAGTCAAATCAGGGATGCAGTCCCATTCACAGTAACCACCTAGTAATACAGCTAACCAGGTAAGTGAAAGATCTCTACAGTGAGAATTATAAAACACTGCTGAAGGAAATTGGAGACAACACAAACAAATGGAAAAACATTCAGTGCTTATGGATAGGCAGGATCAATGTTGTTAAAGTTGCTGTAGTGCCCAAAGCAGTTTACAGATTCATTGCCATTCCTATCAAACTGCTAATATCTTTTTTCAGAAAATTAGAAAAAACTATTTTAAAATTCATATGGTACCAATAAAAGTCCCAAATAGAGCAATCCTCAACAAAAAGAACAAAACCAGAGGTGTCACACTGCCTACTTTTAAACTATATTACAATACTGCGGTAACCAAAATAGCATGGTACTGGTACAAAAACAGGCACATGACCAATGGAATAGGTTAGATAACCCAGAAATAAAGCCTCACAACCACAACCATCTGTTCTTCAAAAAAGTTGACAAAAACAAGCAGTAGGGAAAAGGCTTTCTATTCAACACATGATACTAGTATAACAGGCTGGCCATATGCAGAAGATTGAAACTGGATGCCTTTCTCTCACCTTGTACAAAAATTAACTCAAGATGGATTAAAGACTTAAATGTAAGTTCTAAAACTATAAAAACCCAAATAGAAAATCTAGGACACACTATTCTAGGTATAAGCCTTGGCAAAGATTTCATGAGGAAGTCTCCAAAAGCAATTGCAACAAAAACAGAAATTGACAAATGAAACCTAATTAAACTAAAGAGCTTTTGCATAGCAAAAGAAACTGTCAACAGAGTAAACAGACAACCTCCAGAAAGGGAGAAAGTATTTGCCAACTATGCATCCAACAGAGGTCTGATATCCAGAATATAAGGAACTTAAATCAAGAAAAACTTAACCCCATTAAAAGATGGGCAAAGGAGATGAACAGACACTTCTCAAAAGACATTCATGCTGCCATCAAGCATATGAGAAAGGTTTCAATATCACTGTTCCTGAGAGAAATGTAAATCAGAACCACAGTGTGATACCATCTCACTAATCAGAATGACTGTTAAAAATTCAGAAAATAACAGATGTTGGTGAGGTTGCAGAGTAAAAGGAATGCTTATACACTGCTGGTGGGAATATAAATTAGTTCAGCCACTGTGGAATATAGTTTGGTGATTTTTCAACTTAAAACAGAACTACCGTTTGACCAGCAATCTCATTACTGTGCATATATCCAGAGGAATATAAATCATTCCTCCATAAAGACACATGCATGTGTGTGTTCATCACAACACTGTTCACAATAGCAAAAACATGACATGAACTTACATGCCCATCAACAGTAGACTGGATAAATAAAATGAGGCACATATACCCCCATGGAATGCTACACAGCTGTAAAAAGGAATGAGATCATGCCTTTTGCAGCAACATGGATGAAACTGGAGGCCCTTATCTTTAGCAAACTAATGCAGGAACATAAAAAATACTGCACATTTTCATTTATAAGTGGGAGCTAAATAATGAGAACACATGGACCAAATCATGGAGCTTATTTAATAAGTTTATTTCCAACATTAGCTCTAATTCGTTCATTTCCAACCCCATAGCACGTGGAGGGAATCAGATGGGTGATGCCAACAGTTCCTGCTCCTCTCTCATAGAAGCCAGGCAGAGCCCACGTAGCAGGGCCACTGAAGCATGATCCATCCAAAGTGCTTCCTGAGCTTCCTCTGCTCTCTGGACACTCTTCAGTGTAGCAAGTCTGGAGTGGGTGCTAATTCCCTTCATGAAATGGATGCAGCTGGAGGCCATTATCCTAAGTGAATTAACAGGGGAACAGAAAACCAAATACTACCATGTTCTCACTTAAAAGTGGGAGGATTCAGTACACATGGACACAAAGAGGGAAACAATAAATACTGGGCCCTACTTGAGGGTAGAGAATGGGAGGAGGGTGAGGGACAAAAAAATACCTGTCAGGTACTATGCTCATGTCCTAGCTGATGAAATTATTTAACACCTAACTCCAGCAACATGTAATTTACCCATGTAACAAACCTGCATATGTGCTGCCTGAACCTAAAATTAAAATTGAAAAAGAAACAATAAGCCTTTGTTTGAGATAGTCTTACTGTGTTGCCCAGATTGGAGTACACAGTGGCACAATCTTAGCTCAGTGCTATCTCGATCTCCTGGGTGCAAGGGATCCTTCTGCCTCAGCCTCCCAAGTAATGGAACTACAGGACCACACCATGATGCTCTGCTAACTTTTCAAAAAATTTTTGTACAGGTGGTGTCTTGCTTTATTGCTCAGGCTGGTCTTGAACTCCTGGGTTTAAGCAGTCCTCCAGCCTTGGCCTCCAAAGTGCTGAGATTACAGGCATGAGCCACTGCACCTAGTCAAGAACTCTTTTTTTGTGAGCTGATTGCTGTAATTAGAATTCCTTTTTGCTGTGATTGTTACATTGAAACAAGCTTGCATTTTTTTCTTTATCAACTTTATTGAGATACAATTTACATTCTTAAAAAGTACCCATTTTAATTGTACAGTTTGAGTTTTGACAAATGTAGTCTACACTTACACATTTTCTTCTACCTCTTTGTATTCAGTGCCGCTGTTCTATTCTGGCCTGCTCTTGTTTGTCATAGATTTCTTTTTTAAAAAAATCAGTTTCCTTTAGGCATAATTTGCATACTATAAAGTACATCCTTTTGATTACCTTTTCATTAATCATTTTCCTGGCACCAGAACATTTATTTTCCTTCACCACTGAGACATTTCTTAAAGATGCAGAGTCATGTAAGTCTCAGAGAAGAGCTTTGATTCCACCTTGTCTTAAAATTATATGTAATTTGTTAGTCTATTCAGTGTTAAGAACATATTGAAGTACTTTTTATAGATAGAATGTTTTATAAGCAAGCATTATTAAAAAGTGTGACCATTTTATTTTGGCAGCTGGTAGGTGTTGGTTTGAAATTCAAGAGGCTACTTGTTTTCATCGGGATAAATTCCTAGTGTCTACTTGAAGATGTCCATTTCTTTGTTCATGAGCTGTTTTGTTATTTTAGTTATAGGTTCCTTCACCTCCTTTGCTCTTCTTGCTTCTCACCCCCCACCCCGTTTTTTTGTTTTTGTTTTTGTGTTTTTTTAACCCAAACCCATCCAATTATTGATGTTGGTGGTAGGGACAAGTTTGCTCCTCCTTTGAGGTGGTTACTGTTGTACCTTCATGGAATTGTCCCACTTTGCTACTCTTCTTTGCCATTGTTACTACACTTCTATTCTCTACTATTCTTTTTACCCTTGCTTTTCTTTTTCATTTTTTCTTATATTTGGATGATCTTATATAGTTTCTGATAGCTTTTCAGCACTTAACAGGAACCAAACTTTATGGTGACTATGGGCTCTTACTGTTTCAAAGTAGTATAGAGGATGGCAGACTATTTTGGGTTTACTTGTTTGTTTAAGACACAGGATCTTCTTGCTCTGTCACCTAGGCTTGAGTGTAGTGGTGTGATTATAGCTTACTATGGCCATAAACACCTGGCCTCAGGCTATTCTTCTGCCTCAGTCAAGTAGCTGGGACTGGAGGCAGGGACTGGAGGCATAAGCCGCTACACTGGTCCAAGGCAGACTCTTTAAAGAATTCCAGGATATTTTGGGCAGGTGGGGTGGCTTATGCCTGTAATCCCAGCACTTTGGAGGCTGAGGTGGGTGGATCACCTGAGGTCAGGAGTTCGAAGACCAGCCTGGCCAACATGATGAAACTCTGTCTCTACTAAAAATACAATAATTAGCTGGACGTGGTGACAGACGCCTGTGATTCCAGCTGCTTGACGCTGAGGCAGGAGAATTGTTTGAACCCAGGAGACGGAGCCGAAATCACACCACTGCACTCCAGCCTGGGCAAGACAGAACGTGACTTCGTCTCAAAAAAACAATAATAATAATTATTCAGTTTCTGTTTAGAAGTTTTCAAGATCCCAGGTAACCTGAGTTTTATGTACTGTAGGTTGGATGTGGAGGTAAGGGTAGGGACAGTTTTTGACAAAAAGACTATTAGTCTGAGAAGTGGAAAATCCAGAGGTTACTATAATATCCTAGATGGCTAGAACACTGAATTTCTATCACTTAGTATAATGTAGGACTTAAAAATGTTTCTTTTCTGGATAAAGATAATAAAGATGAGAGATTATTTGGAATAAGAAACAAAATGTAATTCTCATACCAATGTAAAGCCAATCTACCTTGAAGAGATAATATATACACAAGGGAAGATTTTTGGAATGCAGCTTTAGTTCTTTAGGTTTAGGTACCTTAGATCCTCTGCAACTTTAAATGAATTTAAGGTTAATGAATTAACAGTTTGGTTGTAGAGCCTAGTCTGGGTTAATGAGAGCTTGTTTCCTTTCTTTCCTGGTGTTGATTATAATCTTTGCTTCTTGTAACTATTTTTTAAAATTAACCTGTGCTCAGAGTCTCCTCCCTTCTTTGTAAATTTACTTTCTTCCATTTTGTTACAAATTGCCCATTCGTTTATTATTATTTTTTTAACTGACTCCAGAAGCTCTGAGATCCTAGAATATTAAAGTTAAGATAAATGAAGTGATACTACCAGGAAAATGTTTTGAACTAGTGCTAATATCATTTACATAAAAATGAGAACATAAAGATTTTATTTATTAAACCATAGAAGCTTAGTATTCTTATAGCTAAAAAGAATATTTTTAAGTGAGAATAATATCATGGTTAAACCAACAGCTATATAGGAAATGTAATGTATTTTCAGGAATTGGAGCACAGAGGATTTAAAATGTGAATGAATATATTTTCCATAACACATCGTATGTAGTTTTGTTTCCTAATATTAATGTTGAAATTTATGTAACCTAAAATTTTTGTCACCATAGCTTTGATACTAAAAATAATTAGATATTATTTTACCTCATGTCTATTGAGTAGAATTAAAAATAAATACAATGTAGCTTTTTGTTCCTTTAAGTATTAAAAAAAAAAGTAATGTTTACTAACCCTAAGGTTTTTTCCCATTCAAATGAAGGAAAGCTGTTCAATATAAATACCTATCTAGAACCATAATAGTAAAGAGAAGCAGGATTGAAATCAATCAGTCAAACCATAATAGTTATGATATATTGTCAAAGGATGTATTACTGATGCCTTGGTTTTTCCACACAAGCATATTAATTGACTTTATTTTTTTTTTTTTTTGAGACAGAGTCTTACTCTGTCACCCAGGCTGGAGTGCAGTGGCATGATCTCGGCTCAGTGCAACCTCCATTTCCGGGGTTCAAGCGATTCTCCTGCCTCAGCCGCCTGAGTAGCTGGGATTACAGGCACTCACCACCACATCTGGCTAATTTTTGTATTTTTAGTAGAGACAGGGTTTCACCATTTTGGCCAGGCTGATCTTGAACTCCTGACCTCAAGTGATCCACCCACTTTGGCCTCCCAAAGTGCTGGGATTACAGGCATGAGCCACTGCTCCCGGCCCAATTCACTGAACTTTTAAAAAGTAACAGTGGGAAATAATCAGAGATCCAAAATACCTGGTTTCCGTTACTTGGAAGTTCAAATGTTTAATTCCTTTGTCTATATTGTTATATTGCATTTGTATTAGAGAAGGTAAAATAGAATAAAATTGATGCTCTGAAGAGTATCATTCCCGTCAATTATCTTCCATGGAATGATGACTTAACAGATTAGCAAAACTGGAAACTGTGCCATGAACTATTGAGGTGGTTACAAAAATCAAAGATACAAGCTGCTTCCAGAAATATCTAAGTCCAGTAGTAATAACAAAAAACAAACTATTATAAGTGAATGGCAAATGTTATAATTGTGATGTGTTAACAATGGGAGAGAATACATAAAATTTGCCATTTTGACCACTGTTAAATATACAGTTCTGTGGTATTAAGTATATTCACACTATTTTTTAACCATCACCATCCTTCATCTTCAGAACTTTTTTATCTTCCCCAACTGAAACTCTTATGTCCATTAAATAGTGACTCCCCATTCTTCTTTTCCCTGCCCCTGGTAACAGCTATTCTATTTTCTGTCTGTGATTCTGACTACTCTAGTTTTCCTATTATTAAACAGTCTTTTTGACCACCAGCCTAGCACATAGTAGGTATTCAATAAATTTCTTAATTAAATGTCAATTAGGAATTGAAAGGCATTGCTTATGTCAGTGAATTGACCATATATCTTATGTGCAACGAAACTGCCAGTTATTGTTAAAATAACCTTGTTAATTCGTAGGAAACCTTTTGTTTTCTCAAGTATTTTTTATTTAAATTTTTTTCACGTAGTTTACTTTTTGTTTTAGACTGAATCTGGATATGGATCTGAGTCCAGCTTGCGTCGACATGGCTCAATGGTGTCACTGGTATCTGGAGCAAGTGGCTATTCTGCAACATCCACCTCTTCGTTCAAGGTGTGTAGTTAATGGATGCCTTAAGTTAAAGCAACATAAATTGAATTTAGTATTGGATGTGTAAAAGGAACATATTTAATAATTTTTTGAACAAACTTTAATTTATTTGGACTTACTGATCTTACTAGGGAAGTACTTCTTAAGGTATAAAATAATAACTCATACAAATGAACATGTGTCACTGATTTTATTTTATTCATTGTAAACTATAAAAAAAAACTGGTTCAAAGGAAAATCTGAAGAATACTGAAATGATTTGCAAATATGTGCAAAATTGGTCAATATACTCAGATTAATAATCAATGCCTCTGCACCAAACAAAATTCATTTGCATCTCTATGAACAAGAATTATTTATACTACTCAGTTTTCTACTGAAAGAGTTGTAAAATAGCTCAAATGCAATGAAAAGCAAAAATGTCTATATGATCAAACAGTATTCTCCCAAGGGTAGCATAGATGACAAGTCACCATTACTTTGAAAGGACACTAGTAATATTTTTGCCCATTTCAAAGTCTTTCACAGTTGTTTCTCACAATTTGTTTAATTTGAAAATATCAAATGTTATATTAGACCGTCAGGTATTAATGCTTTCTTATTTTTTATAAAAAATAAGGATTATCATTTATAAGTGATATTACTGACAAGATTATCACTCATAAGTGGCTTATCACTATCAAGACAGTAGATTAAGTTTCAAGCCTATTCCTAGAAGTACTATACTGAACTAAACAGCTCTCCTTATCCCATGCCCTCTGTGATAAGGTGCAGACCTTAAAGGTTGATGAAATACCATAGGACCAAATAAAATCCAGTTTTGTTTTACTTGAATTACATACCCCTGTTTTGTGTTTTGCAGAAAGGCCACAGTTTACGTGAGAAGTTGGCTGAAATGGAAACATTTAGAGACATCTTATGCAGACAAGTTGACACGCTACAGAAGTACTTTGATGTCTGTGCTGATGCTGTCTCTAAGGATGAACTTCAAAGGGATAAAGGTTAATTAGGCTATTACCACTATTTTTACTTGGAGAATGAATGGATTAAAAGCCTGTTGATCTCAAAGGGTAATGTCTTTAAGTGATAAAGGTATTGATAGTCATTTTTGCTGCAAACCCACAGCATAACAGATTTCAGTGTCCTTGTAACTTGAGTACTTCAGTTACACATACTAATTCATTTTGATCATCCATATCAGATTCCATTGAAGATCTTTATTGTATTTATTTACTTTTTTATCAAGACGTGGTCTCATTCTATTGCCCAGACTGGAGTGCAGTGACATGATCATAGCTCACTGCAGCCTCGAACTCCTGGCCTCAAGCAGTCCTCCCACCTCAACCACCCAAGTAGCTAGGACCACAGCTAGGGCATCACCACACCCAGCTAATTTATTTTTCTATTTTTTACGGAGACGGGGGACTCACTATGTCGGTCAGGCTGGTCTTGAACTCCTGGCCTCAAGCAATCTTCCCAGCTCAGCCTCCCAAAGTGCTGGGATTATAGGCATGAGCCACCACACCAGGCGAAGACTTTCAAATGATACTCTTTATTCCATTTTTTAAAAATGGCATCTATTATCTTGGTAATATGGAGCATTTCACATTATTATTATTGTGTCTGATAAATTTACCCCATGATGAGCCTCAGAGATAAGCATTTGTTAAATCCTTCAGATCTGAAATCAACCAGTTGATCTCTTTTTCTCCCTCTTGCCCTCTTGTTTCTCTTTTTCTCCCTCTCCTTTCTGTCTTTTCCTCTCTCTCTTAATCTCTCCCTTTCTCTGCCCTTTTTCTCACAGAAGAAGAAATCAGTAGTAGAAATGAAAATAATTTTATGTACATTTAAAAATAATTTTATTGAGGCCAGGCATGGTGGCTCACGCCTGTAATCCTAGCACTTTGGGAGGCCAAGGCAGATAGATCACAAAGTCAGGAGATCAAGACCAGCCTGACCACCATGGTAAAACCCCGTCTCTACTAAAAAAAAAAAAAAAAAAAA
>CAUYLG010033013.1:0-15331 GCA_963573385.1 Cacajao melanocephalus
ACCTGGAACAAGTAAACTTAACAAATATTTACAGAACTCTCCACCCCAAATCCACAAAACATACATTTTTCTCAGTATCATATTACACCTGTTTTAAAAGTGACTGCATAATTGGAAATAAATCACTCCTCAGCAATTGCATAGCATTTTACAGGTTTAAATAAAATATTGGTTGGCTGCTTGTTTGTTATTTTCATCTCTTATTCCTTGCTGTCTCCATTGTTAAACACAATTATTGGCATAATAGAGGTTTTTAATACCCATTTTTAGACTGCATTCTAGCCTGGGCAGTAGAACAAGAATCCTGTTCTCTCTCCCTCTTTTTCTTCCTCTTTCTTTCCCTCATACATTCTTTTTCTTTCTTTCTTTCACTCTCACTTTCTTTCCTCTTTTTCTTTCTTAAAAAAAAAAAAAAATACATTCATGTGTCCCATAACAATATGTCAGTCAACAATGGACCACGTATATGATAATGCTTCCACAATATTATAATGCCGTATTTTAATGTACCTTTTCTATGTTTAGATATGTGTAGATACATAAATACCATTGTGTTACAACTGCCTACAGTATTTAGTACAGTAACATGCTATACAGGTTTGTAGCCTAGGAGCAACAGGTTATACTATTCAGCCAAGGTGTGTAGCAGGCTATAATATCTAGGTTTATGTAAGTACACTCTATGATGTCTGCACAATGATGAAATCACCCAACAATGCATTTCTCACAATATCCCCATCGTTAAGCAATGCATAACTGTATACACAATGAAGCACAGCTTCAAATGGTAGCAAAGGTATAAATATTAGAAATAGCAAGAACAGAATGATTTGGGGAGAAGAAGGTGGGCAAAGATGTCAAGAACCTAATTTCCAATTTTGGTTGTCTGAGGATAGTTCTTATAACCACAAAGCAAGCGCAAATCTAAATACACAGAGTGAAAATATTCAGATAAGGATGATGACCATCCCACAGCTGCCCACCCCACTAAGAATAAAAATTCAGAGTCCTTAACCCAGCCTCTAAGACCCTCTATGACTTCTGCCTCCATACATGCCCTCCATCCTTGCTCATTCTGCTCAGCTCTACTGGCCTGCTTAATGTCCTGATAGACCAAGCATGTATCCACCTTGTAGCTGCTGTTCCCTCTGTTAGAATACTCTCCCATCAAATAGCAACCTGACTTTATTTAGGTTTCTATTATAAGGTCCACTTCACAAGAAGCCCTCCCGTAGGATCCTGGCTAAAATACTACCACAGTACAATTTCTTTCATTGCCCTTATCACATCCTGACATTACACATTAAGGTGTCTATTATCTGTCCTGTCCCACTTGCAACTAGGACTTACGTTTTATTCAGTATTGTAACCCTAGCACCTAAAACAGGGACTGACAACAAGTGAGTACTCACATCTTTTTTAATAGTCTCTTCTATTATGCTCACAGGCACAGTGAGAAATTAATACTATTTTGGGCTTATCAAAACCAAGAAAAATACATCCATTTGTGTACAAATTTTAGATGACAAAAAGTATCAGAAACTTCCGGCTTCTAAACACTTTTTTATGATTTAGAAACTCCCAGCTTCTAAACACTTTTTTATGCAGAAAAATTCGTGCCTGGGCATGCTAGCTCATGCCTGTAATCCCAGTATTTTGGGAGCCCAAGGCAGGAAGATCACTTGAGGCCAGGAGTTGAAGACAGGCTTGGGCAACATGGCAAGACCCCACCTCTACACCACATTAAAAAAAAAAATCACTAGACTCCTGGAGCCACAGTAACAGAACTAGTAACAACAACAAAAATAATTACTCAACATTCATTTGAACCAAGACTTACTCAAAGTAGCCCATGCCTTCATTTAATCCATTTTCTGTCATAAATGGTACTGAAGATGACTGATGTTTTTTAAAAGTCAGCTTAAAAATAGGAAACCCAAACTTGAGTTCTACGTATCTGGGGAAAACATGATATAAAGAGAAAAACCCTGGAACAGCCATTTAAGAAATACATTTTAAAGACACGTGGACAAAATGCAATTATCCATCAACTACTGCTTCCTAGTTACCACGTTACCTCACATCTCCCAAGTACTTCTGCCTCAAAACTGCTTGGCTACCTCATATTCATAATCCAAGATTTTGGACTAGCTTCACCTCCAGAAAACCTTCCTTGACCCAGGAAGCAGGTTAATGGTGTTCCTATGATATATTCTGAACATCATTATTATAATGCTTTTCATACTCTATAGTCTACATCACACACAGCAATAAATATTTGAATTAAAAATCCAACTGACATTAGAAAATAAATGAAAAATGTAGGCCGGGCGTGGTGGTGCACGCCTGTAATCCCAGCACTTTGGGAGGCCAAGGCGGGCGAATCATCTGAGGTCAGGAGTTCAAGACTAGCCTGGCCAACAGAATGAAACCTTGTCTCTACTAAAAATACAAAAAGTAGCCGAGCATGGTGGCACACACCTGTAATTCCAGCTACTCGGGAGCCTGAAGTGGGAGGATTGCTTGAACCCAGGAGGCAGAGGTTGCAGTGAGCCGAGATCATGGCACTGCACTCCAGCCTGGGCAACAGAGCAAGACTCCATCTCAAACAGAAAAGAGAAGAAATAAATGTAAAACACAGCTTGTATATTAAGTTATAGAACCACACAGTGTTTAAAGAGAATACAGGGGCTGGGGCTACTTCCATTTCCAGCAGTAATGGACAGGACACTCGGAAGAACTGTCCAGATGAAGTCAACAAAAACCATTCAAGGGCAGAGGAAGTCAGGAAGGGCACTTCCTAAAAGCATCAAAGAGCTAACAGAATATTGAAGGATTATAAGGCAAAGATACAAGGCACTAGAAAAATCCAGACCTTGGCCTGATGTCTGGAATTGCTTTGGCCAAGGACATGTTTACTGATTCCATAAGAGAAGGCTGAGAATCTGAGCAGTGCTTTTGACAGGGTTGAGGGTCTAGGGACAAAAGCTGGAGTCCAAGGACACAAGCCCTGGTAATTCACCCCACATAAAAGTGTGGGGTCTTCAAAGGGATCCTCACCTTGGCAGTAAAGGAGAGAGGAAGTAAATCAACTCTCATGGACTAAAACTCAGTTTAAACTTGTCTAGGTGGCCAGAGAATTTCAGCCCTGAAACTGAATTAAGATGAATCCAAGGCACTAAGCAGAAACAAGAGGCAATTCTCTCTGAAGAAAAAGAAAATCATCCCAACCATCAAATTGCTTCTACCACTTTACAAACACTAAAAAATCAATCAAAAATAGGCACACAGAGACAAGACCACATGAACAAGAACCACCATATACCCAAAGCAAACAAAATCCTCCCAATAATAATAATAATAATTACCAAACACAATTAGGCTTACTATACTCATAGGATAAAAGCCAAACTTTTCCATTTAAAAATTTCCTGAAGACCTGTAAACAATACAAAGTAATAAAAACCAATCCAAAAAAAAGATTAAGTTCTAGAAAACTTAATTCTAAAAAACATTCTAGAACCGAAAAAATATAATAGCTAAATTTTAAAATTTTCAATTGATTTTTTAAAGGAAAAGAAAAAAGAAAATAAGGCCAGGCACAGTGGCTCACGCCTGTAATCCCAGCACTTTGAGAGGCCAAGGCGGGTGAATTGCTTGAGGCCAGGAGTTCGAGACCAGCCTGGCCAACATAGTGAAACCCCATCTCTACTAAAAATACAAAACTTGGCTGAGCTCTGTCACCCAGGCTGGAGTGAAGTGGCATTGATCACAGCAACCTCTGCCTCCCGGGTTCAAGAGGTTCTCCTGCCTCAGCCTCCCAAGTAACTGAAACTACAAGCATGCATTTTTATATTTTTAGTAGATACAGGGTTTCACTATACTGGCCAGGCTGGTCTTGAACTCCTGACCTTGTGATCCACCTGCCTGTCAAAGTGCTGCGATTACAGGCGTGAGCCACCACACTTGGCCTTTAATATACATTTTTAGAGCAGTTTTATATTCACAGAAAATTGATGGAAAGCAGAGTTTCCATATACTCATTCTCCATTACACATTCACAACCTTCCCCACGAGAGTAATACAGCTGTTACAATCAGTGAGCCAATACTGATAACACTATTATCACCTGAAGTCCATGGTTTACATTAGGTGTTGTATGTTTGACAAATGTTTAATAACATGTATCCCAAATTATGGTATCATACAAAATAGTTTCACTGCCCTGAAAACTGCTCCACCTATTGATCCCTGCTCTCCCCCAAAACCCCTAGCAACCACTGATCTTTTCACTGTCTCCATAGGTTTTGCCTTTTCCTGAATATTACATAGTTGGAATAATGTAGTACATAGCCTTTTCAGATTAGCTTTTTCTCCCACAGCAATTTTTGAAAGTTCCAGTTGCTCCACATTTTCACCAATGTTTGGTACTATCTTAATTTTAGCTATTCTGATGGGTGTGCAGTGTGATATCTATTATAGTTTTAATTTGCATTTCCCTGATAAATAATCACATTAACCACTTTTAATGTGCTTATTGGCTATTCTTAAACCTTTTATGTGAAGTATCAATTTAAATCTTTTGTCCAATTTTTATTGGGTTTATTATTATTATTTTTAATATATAAAAGCTCTTGATATATTCTGGAAGTCTTTTGTCAGATATGTGTTTTGCAGGTATTTTCTCCAATCTGTGGCTTGACCCATTTCTAAACAGTGTCTTTTGATGGGTCAAAGTTTTTAAAGTTTAACTTCTCAAGTTTTGTTTTTTTTTTATGGTTACTGTTTTCTGGGTCCTTTCTATTAACTCTGCCTAAACTAAAGCTTGGCATATTTTCCTAATCTATGTGTCATATGAAGATAAAGGGTCAATGCTTTTTGTTTTGCTTTGTTTTTTTCCCCATATAATAACTAGCCTTTCCAACATTAGTTGAAAAAAGCCTTATCTCCCCACCTGAATTATTTTGCTGCCTTTCTCAAAAACCAATTGGCCATATATGTGTAAATCTATTTCTTGGCTCCCTGTTCTGATCCATTGACTTACTTCTCTGCAAGTAACACAGTCTTGAAATCTGTAACTTTATAGTACATCATGAAGACTGGAATAGAAGCATTCCGTGTCTTTTTCAATATTGCTGTCTATATTCCAGGTTTTTTGTCTTTACATATACATTTTAGAATCACCTTGTCAATTTCTACATTTAAACAATTCTGATACAAATGAGATGAAATGAATCTATACTTCAATTGAGTGATACTGGCATCTTAACAATATTAAGTTTTCCAATTTATGAACATGATATATGTTTACACTGAAGTCTTCTTTAATTCAGTGAGCATTGTTTTTTAGTTATCAGTATAGTTATCATATTCATTTACTCCTAAGTGATTCATGGTTTGGATTTTTTATGGAATTTTAAAGTTTTTATTTTCCAATTAATCACTGCTAATAGATGAGTTTTGTATAATGGTCTTGTCTTAATTAGTATGGGTTGCTATAACAAATTACTGTAGACTGGGTGCCTTAAACAACACTTATTCCTCACAATTCTGGAGGTTGGGAAGTCTAAGATCCCACTGCCAGCTGATTCAGTGTGTGGTGATAGCCCACTCTCTAGTTTGCAGATGGCCTTCTTCTTGCTCTTCACATGACTGAGGGCAGAGAGAGGGAGCAAGCTCTAGTGTCTCCTCTAATCCCATTGAGAAGGGCACTCCATGTGAACCTCATGACCTGAGTACCTCCTATCATCGCATTGAGGATTAAGTTTCAACATATGAATTGGGGTTGGGACACAAACAAGGAATCCATAGTGGACCTTGCAATCTACAGCCTGGTTAGGTTCATTTTTAAGTTCAAATAACTTCTGTATATACCTTAGAATTTTCTATGTAAATAATCATGTTGCCAGCAAATAAGCATAAGTTTACTTCCTTCTTTCCAATCGCTCTGCCTTTTATTTCTTTGCTTTATTGCACTGGCTGGGGCTTCAGATACAATGGTGAACAGAAATGCTGAAGCAGTTGGACCACCAGACTGGCCCATCTCCACTTCAAGGTGTCACCGAAGCCCCTCAGCAGCCCTAGAGCAAGGACACAGCCCGTTCCCTAGTCTTCATCCCCCACCTTCACCTCACCTGTGTTGGAACTTGGCTGCACAGATGCCTGGCTCCAGAAGGCGCATGAGATCGCCTCCCTTTCCTGGTTCCACGATGGTCTCCTGGCATTGGGGTCACTGCTTTCATGCAGAATGACAGGGGGTTGGGAAGTGGCCCGTGGCTTCTTCCCACTAGGGTACCTGTGCATGGTGTGGGACGGCCAGAATAACAGCTTGGAAGCTGCAAGACTCAGATGAAGCAGGCCAGCTGCCACCTGGGCAAACCACAGAGCCGTGGGAACTGGCTGGCTCAGCCCCAGAGGACTGGGACATTAAAACCTGACCCTTCCCTCAATCCAAAAATTAAAAATAAAATGCTGAAGCAAACATCCCTGACTTGTTCCTAATCAGAACTAAGGGAAATCACTGAACAATTCATGTTAAGTGTAGATGCCCATTATCCAGTTGAGGATGTGTCCTTCTCTTCCTAGTTTGCAGAGCTTTCTTCATGAAGATGCTAAATTTGGTCAAATGCTTTTTCCACATATACTGAGATGGCATTTCCAATTTATCAGTCTGGCAGATTATATTGATTTTCAAGTGTTAAGCAATCTTGCATTCTTGAGATAAGACACACTTGGTTATGATGTGTTATCTTTTTCAAATATTACTGGATGCAAGTTGCTAATTTTTTTTATATTTTTGCTTCTATGTTTGTGAGATGTCAATCTGTAATTTTATTTTTATGTAATCGTGCTGTTAGGTTTTGTTACACGGTTATGCTGGCCTCATAAAACAAATATTCAATTTGCTTTTGAAACATACTGTATTGTAACATTTGCTTCATTATATAATGTTAAGCAAAGAGAGCAGACTCTGCCTGATAGCAGATGTACCTATGTATGCATATACATGCAGATGCTAACATGCAAAAAACATGAGCAGCAATCCTGGGAGATGAGATTACAGGTGACTTTTTAATCTAAATTTGTAAAATGGGAAGGGTACAGAGAAAATGGATGGGAGAAACATTTGTTTCAAATCAGTTGTGTCTACTAGGAAATTTCCAGAAAAAGAAATTATAAGAGATGACCCAAGGATTATATCCATTCTCATTTCAGCCATGAATTCTCTCAGTTATTCCTCTCTCTCACTTCACTGTAAATAAAGTAAAAGAGGTATGCAACTAGAGAAAAACCATCTAATGTGAGTCAGCCACACCTGCCAATCAAAGATGTGAATCAAATTTTTTACTACTGAGGGCACAGAGTTGCAGATTCAGTCTCATTAAAAGCATTTGGTTAGTAAAAGCATTTAAACACTAAGAAATTTTACACTTAAAAATACTGTTCCTTCATAAGAAAAAAATAGCATTCTAACACTCACAGACATCTAATTTGTAATAACCAAGAAAAGTGAATACACATTTCAGTACCAAAAATTTTACTCAGTGTAAAGCTTAGTGACACAGCTTAGTGACGTAGTTTGTTATTCTTATTTACAAAAAAAAATCTGTAACTACAAGCCAAAGATCAAGAGCTGTCACATGGTAACACAGCACTTAATGTGAATTAAAATACAAGATTTAGAGAAAAAGAATTAATGCCTTAAAAAATAAATCTCTTTTGATCCGACAATGATCGAGTCTGCAGTTATCTCTCCTGTGAGAAATCTATTAGGAAGAAGAGTAGGCATTTCTTATTTTTAAATCATTGTTATATAAGTTAGTAACAGGACTTCATCAATAATATTCTAAACATATAGTAGGACAACTGTATAACCTACAGGAAAAAAAATAAACCTGAATCCAATCTCAGACTCTATACAAAAATAAATCCCAAATATGTCAAAGGTTTAAATCTAAAAAGAAATGGAAGAACTCCTTTATAACATGCTTTAGAGAAGGTCTTTCCAACCATTCATTCCACATATTTATCGTGTGTTTACTATATGACAAGCTTCATGGAGCTTAAATCTAGAGGGGAAGATAAATAAATATGTCATACATTAAATTAAAAGATGATAAGTGCTATGAAAACAGTAAGGTATGAAGGTAAGACAGAGAGTGCCAGGTTGGGGTAGAAAGCTAAATAACAGGCTAAGCTGCTGTGACAAACAGGTCTAAAGTTAAAGTATTTAAAACAGGATCAAAGTTAATTTCTCTGCTATATAATAATGCAGATCAAGTAGGCTCTACTTAATAAAAATACCCAAGGCCCATGCTGGGAGGGAAGCTTCGCTACTCTTTGCATGTGCTTCAAAGTTTTGCCACTTGTCATAACTTCCCACTACAGAGAAGGAGAAAAAATGTACTCCAAGGCAAGTCATAACTTTGTTTAAAATGTAAAAGTAGCAAGTATCACTTTTTCTGGTACATTCACACCCAGCTACAGGGGAGCCTGATAAATGGCATCTCTACCTGGACAGCTGTTGACCAGCTAAACTCTAAATAAAGAAGAAGATAAATATGGGGGACTACTGACAACCTATCATAGATGTGTTACAATTTTAAATAAGAAGACCTCAACAAGGATTTGACATTTGAGCAAAGACTTGAAAAAAGCAGGGGGTCAAGGCAAATGTCTTCCAAGTAGAGGGCCCAGCACACACAGTCCCCGAGGTAGGAACACGCCTAGTACCTTTAAGGAACAACAAAGAGGCCAGTAAGGCTAACACAGAATGTGCAAGAAGAAGACTAGTAAGAGATGAGCTTTAAAAAGGTAAAACTGAGTCAGTTTATAGATCCTTAAGTTATAAAATATTGATAAATTTAAATTGTTCAAAATTGTCTTATTAAAAAATCATCCTGACAAAAACAAAAATATCCTATAAGCAAGTAAGTCAACAGACAAACTGAAAAAAATATAATTTAAATTCGAATACAAAAAAAGGGGTTTTAGAAAGATATAATAGAGGCAGTAATACAAACTGAGCAAAAACAAATTAACGAATCTAATGTCCATCAATAGGGGCATGATTAAACGTATTTTGATACTGATCTACAACAGAACACTATGTGGCTTTTAAAGAAGAGTGAGAAAGGCTGTGGAGAAATTGAAACCCTCTTCCATGGCTGGCAGGAAGGTAAAATGGTGAAGCCGCTGTGGAAAAGTCTGGCAGTTAACTCAAAAAGTTAAATACAAAGTTACCATATCTCCTAGCAGTTCCATTCCTAGATATATACCCAGAAGAAATGAAAATGTTTCCACACAGTATCTTGTACATTGATGCCCATAGCAGCATTATTCATAATGGCCAAAAGTAAAAATAAATCCAATGCTTATCAACTGGTGAATAAGTAAAATGTGGTATATACAGACAATGGGATACTTTTCAGCATAAATAAGAATGAGGTACTGGTACGTATGAAAACTCCGAACACATTATACAAAGCAAAAGCCAAACACAAAAGCCACATATTGTATGATTTCACTTGCATAAAATGTCCAGAAAAGGCAAACGCATAGACAGAAAGCATATAAGTGGTACCAGGGTAAGAGGAAAGGGATAAATGAGGCATCACTGCTAATGGGTACACAGTTTCTCTTTGGGGTAATGAAATGTTCTAGAATTAGATAGCAGTGTGGGTTTCACAACTCTGAACACACTGCAAACCTCTGAACTGTATATTTTTAAAGGGTGAAAATTTTAGTGTTTAAAATATTTCTCAATAAAGTTGTTATTTGAAAATAAAAATGAGAACATTCTATATATGCTAGCATATGACTGCCCACATAGAATGTTAACTAGAAAAATAACAAAGTTCAAAACAATTTGTAGAATTTTCTGCCTTTCATGTGAAAGCAAGGTGAAATAAGAATCTACATCCATAACTGAACATACAGATGCTCTTTGACTAACGATGGGATTATGTCCCAATAAATCTACTGTAAATTGAAAGTATCAAAAGCCATAAATGCATTTAAATACCCTAATTAGCCTAGCTTACCTTAAACATGCTTCAACACTTAAATAAGCCTACAGTTGGGCAAAGTCATCTAACACAAAGCCTACTTTATAATAAAGTGTCGAATATTTCATGTAATTTATTGAATACTGTACTGAAAGTGAAAAATAAGATAGTTGTATAGGTACTTGAAGTACAGTTTCTACTGAATGCCTATCACTTTCACATGACTGTAAATTCAAAAAATCATAAGTCAAATTATCATTAATTTTGAGATCATCCATATATTTGTGACAAATTATCAGACAGATAAATAAAAAACTAAGAATAGCAGTTAACTATGGAGGCAAAGAAAAGGACTAGGAAGATGGGAGACAAGGAGTAGAGGGAGACCGTTCATGTATACCGTTATGTGTTGGATTTTTGAATAATATAAACGCTTCATCTATATAAAAATTAAGTCAATAACTAAAAGCAAGATTGCCATAAATATTAAAAACTGAACTTTATTAATTAAAATATAATATACTGAAATAAAAGCAAAGAAAAAAACAAAGTTACCCAAATCACATACAGTATGCTGAAGGAGTTACTGAATCAAAATTAAGAAAGTTAGGGTCTGCTTCTAAGTGTCTATTAACTCACTCTGTTAACTTCAATAAATAACTTCTCTGGAAACACCAAAAGCATTGGCAACAAAAGCCAAAATAGACAAATGGTATCTAATTAAATTCCAGAGCTTCTGCATAGCAAAAGAAACAATCATTAGAGTGAATCGGCAACCAACAGAATGGGAAAACATTTTTGCAATCTACCCATCTGACAAAGGGCTAATATCCAGAATCTACAAAGAACTAAAACAGATTTACAAGAAAAAAAAAAAAACCCATTCAAAAGTGGGCGAAGGACATGAACAGACACTTTTCAAAAGAAGACATATAGGAGGCCAACAAACATATGAAAAAATGCTCATCATCACCAGTCATTAGAGAAATGCAAATCAAATCCACATTGAGATACCATCTCACGCCAGTTAGAATAGCAATCATTAAAAATTCTGGAGACAACAGATGCTGGAGAGGACATGGAGAAATAGGAACACTTTTATACTGTTGGTGGGAGTTCAACCATTGTGGAAAACAGTGTGGCAATTCCTGAAGGAACTAGAAATAGAAATTCCACTTGACCCAGCAATCCCATTACTGGGTATATATCCAAAGGATTATAAATTGTTCTGTTATAAACACACATGCACATATATGTTTATTGGGGCACCATTTACAATAGCAAAGACCTGGAACCAACCAAAATGCCCATCAACGATAGACTGGACAAGGAAAATGTGGCACATATACACTATGGCATAGTATCCAGCCATAAAAAACAATGAGTTCATGTCCTTTGTAGGGACATGGATGAATCTGGAAACCATCATTCTCAGCAAACCGACACAAGAACAGAAAAACACCACATGTCCTCACTCATAGGCAGGTGTTGAACAATGAAAACACATGGACACAAGGAGGGGAGCATCACACACTGGGGTCTGTGGGGGGGACTAGGAGAGGGACAGCGGGGGGGTAGCGAGTTGGGGAGGGATAACCTGGGGAGAGATGTGAGATATAGGTGACAGGGATGGAGGCAGCAAACCTCATTGCCATGTATGTACCTGTGCAACAATCCTGCATGTTCTGTACATGTACCCCAGAACCTAAAGCACAATAAAATATATAAAAAAACTAAATAAATAAAAAATAACTTCTCTGGGCCTCAGTTTCCTTATTTGTAAATAAGTACATCGTGCAAGAGGACCTCTACTGTCATTTCCTTTTTATATTACTTTCCTTTCTATTACTTCCTATAATAAGCAAAAAAAAAAAAAAAAAAGGGAATTCAAAAGCAGTGTTACATTTCTGTGAAGACAAAACTAAAAATGTATTAATTGGGCTATCTTAAGTGCCAAATAATCAAGGAAAAGAGCCAGAGAGGCCACTACTTGAAAGAAACCAAAATTCTACCATGCTCAGTGTGGTGGTTTTCAGAAGATGAAAAATGTTTTAAGCCAACAGATCTTTCTTGTCTTAATGTCCTTGTATAATCTTCAGAAGATTTTCATTACACAATCACCAAAACAAAGTCAACCTTAAAAAGCCAAAATACTGCTTTGGCTGCCACATTATCCCAAGAACTTTCCACCATCTGGTCTGGAAATGTCCTAGAACAAACTACTGCTGGTGCAAGTTATTAATTTCATGTGAAGAAAAAGAGACAGGCGCCATGACCCTGTACTGCTCTGCTAGGGCACAGTGGAACACTTGGATAAAGACAAAAGACTTCATGAAATGGGTGTTAGTGTTGGCTAAGGGAAGTCAATGAATACAGAGGAAAAAAACATTCTCTTTTTACTTACTATTGGATAAGAAACCTCATGGTACTGTAAACGGAACATAAGTTTAATAAAAACAACTGAAAAGTTCAAAGGATTGAAACCAAAAAGTAGAAATATCAATGTCATGCCAACATGGAGATTCTAGAAGTCAAATATGGGGAAAGACTAAAAAGCAATATGCTATAGTACAGATATTGTCAACAACAGTATGTTACTATAATGGCTAGTTTTAAAAGTTAACAAATCAAAGACATGGCAATACTCCTCATTTATAAAAGTCTTAACACTAGAAGAAAGAGTGCTTGGCATTTGGGATTCAGGAAATGTGGATTTTAGTCTCAGAACTAAACTCATTACCGTTATCAACAGTGTTACCTATCAACTTCATCATACGTAAAACTAAAGGGATGGATCACACAAATTTAAATATCCATTCCATGTTTTTATGGTATATTTTTAAAAACCAGCCAGATGCAGTGCGTCACTCCTATAATCTCAGCACTTTGGGAGGCCGAGACGGGCAAATTACTTGAGCACGGGAGGATGAGACCAGCCTGGCCAACATGGCAAAACCTGGTCTCCACTAAAATTACAAAAATTAGCAGGGCGTGGTGGACGGCACCTGTAATCCCAGATACTGGGAAGGCTGAGGCATGAGAATCACTTGAACCTAGGAGGCAGAGGTTGCAGTGAGCCGGGATTGCACTGCTGTACTCCAGCCTGGGTGAAAGAGTGAGATTCTGCCTTTTTTTTTTTTTAAAACAACAAAACCATAAATATTAAAAAACTGAACTTCTATTAATTTAAACACTATACTTAGTATACCCCAAAATGCATCAAATGTTTAAAATATAGGCACAGATTTTCTTGAAGTAAACTAAAGTTCAACACAAAAAAGAGCTATTAGAAATATTCTTAAAAGCAAAAATTAAGATAGATTGACAAATTAATAAGACAGACACATAATGATAAAGCAAATATTCCAAAATTGTAACAAGCATAGAATTTATGGTGGGTAGGTACATGTCCAAAGTGCAATTGGGCCAACTCAAAATATTGCATTCTTAAAACATGGAATAATCAGAGAAAAAGAACTCTCAGGAAATAAAAATGATTATAAAATTTTATCAAATGTTAGAAACGACTTTTTAAAATATTAAGAGACATTCAACTTCACTTATAATGAGAAAATGCACACAAGAATCACAATATAACTAGGTGCCAAATCCCAAAACTTTGGGAGGCAAAACTAGAAGGATTGCTTGAGGCCAGAAGTTTGAGACCAGCCTGGGCAACATAGCAAGACCCTGTATCCACTAAAAATTTAAAAAATTAGCTGAGCATGGTGGCACACACCTGTAGTCCCAGCTACTGGGGAAGTTGAGGAGGGAGGCTTGCTTGAGCCCAGGAGTTCAAGCTTGCAGTGAGCCATGATCACACCACTGTACTCCAACCTGGGTGACAGAGAGAGACCCTCACTCAAAAAAATTTAAAAAAGGATCACAATATGATTTCAATTTTTAACTTACAAAAAAATTTATAATACACAATGTTTGCAAGGCTCTGTTAGAGGCTTTTAGTGGGACTATAATTGGCATAATCTCTTTAGAGAATAAATTGCTACCAAATTTATCACATCTTTATCAAAACGTAAAATGTGCACAATTAATGCCAACTCTAAAATACATATGATGGCTATAACTGTATATATGAAGTGAATTTATAAACATGAATATTCATTGAAGTGTTGTTTATAACAGTAAAGGACTAGAAATAAACTAAATTTTCATAAGAGACTGATTAAATTATGATCTATTCAGACAATCCATACATAGCTACAAAAATCAAAGTTGATCTATAGCTACTGATTGCAAAAAATCAAGTTAAAAGTGATAAAATCAACTTGCAGAATAGTCTGTGTGGCTGGTATTTTTATTTAAAAACATTTTTTATATAGTATTCTATGGCTGAGAGAAGAATCAGAAGATTGGACAGTAAGGGTCCAAAGAGAGAAGATGACTTATTATATACCCTTTTATACTGTCTGATTTTTTCCTTGCACACATATTACATATTAAAAATAAATATTTTAGTGCAGGAATTTTGATAAGGGAGGTCAAAAGATAAAAATCAAACAAATTTGCAACGAATTAGATTTTTTTAAAATATGTAACAGGTTGAGATAAGAAGGATTAAATCTACAAAGTCCAATATCTGATTTGAACATAAATTTTAGAGAGATGTAAAAAAAAAAAAAGAAAAAAAAAGAGGAAAGGGCTGGCTGTGGTGACTCATGCCTGTAATCCTAGCACTTTGGAAAGCCGAAGAGGGCAGAACACTTGAAGGTCAGGAGTTCGAGATCAGCCTGGTCAACATGGTGAAACCTCAGCTCTACTAAAAATACAAAAATTAGCTGGAAATCACTTGAACCCAGGAGGCAGAGGTTGCAGTGAGTTGAGATCGTGCCACTGCACTCCAGCCTGGGCAACAGACCAAGACTCTGTCTCAAAAATAAAAATTAAAAATAAGTTAAAATAAATTTAAAAAGAAGGAAGAAATGCACAAAGAAATATTAAATAACACAAAAAACTGCCACAGCTGAAGAACAAATATTTACTGAATAAGCAGTCATTCAATGAAAAAAAATCACCCACACTAACACGTCACCATATTTCAGAATTTTTTTTTTTTTTTTTTTTTTTTTATGTTTTGAAAGAAAGAAAAAGAGAGGAAAGAGAGTGAGAGTGAAAGAAAGAAAGAAAAAGAATGTATGAGAGAAAGAAAGAGGAATAAAAAGAGGGAGAGAGAATAGGATTCTTGTTCTACTGCCCAGGCTAGAATGCAGTCTAAAAATGGGTATTAAAAACCTCTATTATGCCAATAATTGTGTTTAACAATGGAGACAGGAAGGAATAAGAGATGAAAATAACAAACAAGCAGC